>JAHNEJ010001166.1:0-214317 GCA_022559845.1 Amorphophallus konjac
CTCTAAATGGTCTCCAGCAAGGAAGCCTCAAGCATCCTTTAAAGATGCATCAACTCCATCTCCTCATGGGGTCGACTCCAGACAATCTCGTGAAGCAGATTCAAGCCTACAGCCTTAGCTGCGTCGACCTCACCTAGTCAGTTGTGTCGACCTCATCAGCTTCAGCAGTAATCTGTCAGGCGATCAGCGCTAGCTGTGTCGACCCCATAGTCTCAGGGCGTCGACGCCAGGGCTTCCCAGAAGCCATTGTAAACGCATTTCTCCAAGGATGCGTCGACGCACCCTTGTAGCTACGTCAACTCCACAACGGTCTAGCTCGCCAGTAGTTCAAGAAACTGTGAAGCTGCATCGACGCGATGGTCTGCTATGTCGACGCACCAAAAGCTTTTTCAGTCCATTTCTGCCAAAATCGCAATTGCCTCGAAGATCGTCCAGAGACCAAAAATAACTGACATAAACCTCTAAAAATACGTTTTTGAGGTCTGGAAAAGTTTCTAGAACAGAGAACTGTCCCTCTCCATCATGAGACTTCAGGGCAACCTTTTGAAAGGAGATTTGTCAGTAGACAGATTTGGGAAAGGTCAGCTTTGATAGTACTCCACCTTTTGGACATAACCAATGGGATTTCAATCCAAGAAAAGTACCTAGCACAGAGTGATGCGGGACGGACGGCGAACCTGGGACTCTAGCTCACGGACGTCCCTATGCAAGGGAAACACGGGATCTGCGCGGTTGAGAAACCGGCAATGAGTCGGGTAGTCGGCTCTTCTGTGTACTCGGATGGAGTCACGGGATGGGTCACGCTCTCTTACTCAGAGCGGTGATACAATTGAGCGGGCTAGAATATCCTATCACACTCATGCAACGGCATATAGAAATATATACGAAATAAGTAAAAATGCCGAGTGAAGGGAGCGGACACGATACCTCCACGCTACCGGACGTGGGGAAGATGACCCCGGTCGAGACTCGTACTCCCGGTACAGCAAATAATTAAATTACAGCAATGAATATTACTGCCCACTCCACGCAGGGAGGTAAAGGGCTACAATGGGACCCGGGAGTAGCGGGTTCGGGTTGACGGGCAGCCATTTGGGCAGCTCCGACAGTAACGCGTGCCAACGAACATGGGGCCCACGTCCTGGTCGGAGGGCCGAACGAGCTGGGAGTGGTACTACTGCGGTGGGGACTCCTGGAGGGATGACCCCTAGGAAGGGATCGCGCTGGTTCGCCTCGTGGAAGGCAAGGCGGCCCGACCGGGGGCGTTGTTGATTGCTGCCCACGGATCTGTTCTGCTGTCACAGAATTGCGCGACCCGGCGAGAACAGCTGTTGCGATCAAACCTGAGCTCAGAACGACGTGAGACTAGCGCCGTTGGAAAGCTCTCTCAGATATCTACAACCCCATGTTGTCACAGGATTTTTAATCTCTATGTATGCTTTGTGTCTGAATTAACAACAGGCTGACTCACAGAACCAGATCAGACAGGGCAAAAAGTGGATCTGCCTGAGAACTCGGTTTGACCGAAGACCAAACAGTGGAGTTTGGATCTGAAATTTTTATGGATGGTAGACGGGAAGGTAAGGAACACATGGATAAATTTTATGTAATTTTTAAATGTGGTTTGATATGGGAAATGAATTTTTTGGTGGAGGTGGTCGGATCTGGGCTGCACAGGACAGAACAGATTTTGGGAAAATATAGTGATTTTTTGGATGGGAAAGAAAATTCCTAAAATCACAAAAAAAAAACTGGGGATGAAGGCTTTGGTGGACAGAACTCCCAGTTCAAATTTCAGCTCAATCTGAAATCGGAAAGGGGGTGAAAAGGGCGAAGAGGTAGCTTGCTGGAACACAGATCTGCACAGAGACAGAATCTGTAGATCGGGGGAAATAAACGGTAAATGAAGGTAAACAAAGAATAAAAAATGTGAATTTTTTGTGGAGGCTGGGGGAACATGGGGAACTCACCCTCAAAATCTCAGATCGATCTGATCTGGGGATTGGGAGGAAGAATCCCGACACCAGACTGACCCACAACTTGATGCCGTGAGTTTCATCCCTCGTCAACCGTCGCCGGTTTGAGAAGACTCGCCCTCGGGTATGAAAGTGCGGGAGGCTCAGGAGGCGGGTGATGGGAATGTAATCCGGACGTCTAATGTGAAGCACGACAAAAAGGAAGTCTGGATACTGTCTCTCGTACGCGTGGCAGAAATCCAACCATACCGTGTCAACATAGGGCGTTGACAGTGGTACGGTAGTCACTAGTGGATGCGCTACCGTAAGGGAGACGGGTAGAAGTGGGATGGTGGGGTCCACTGAGGACAAAGTGAGCGGGACAGACAGGTCCGGGATGACCGGTGGGATTGGGGTGACTAACAGTCTCTGGCCCTCTATTGGATCACTCTCTAACCCCAAAACATCAGCGAGGTACTCCTCGGACAACTCTTGGTCAGCCTCATAACTCACTAGAATAGGCCCGGGTGAGGCATCCTCCGAATGGTTATCCTCTAAGGTAGGGGAATGTGAAGGACACGGGTCAGAGAAATGGCTAATCCCACTATAGGGGGCCACATGGGTGGGCTCCGGGAGAGGTGGCAGGCGTGAGTCTGGAGGCGGAACGGGCCGCTGGGGCTGGGTGGTTGGTGACACGGAGGTGGTTGGCTAAATGCCGTCGTGGAAGACGAACTCGCCGGGTAGGTGAGGTGGGTATAAGGTGCAAGTCCTCCTATCCCGGTCAAATGTCGCTCTCCTCTCCTCCAACCAATTTTGCCCTAAGATGATGCATGGGCCAGCAAGTGTGTCGACCTTGCACCATGCTCCATCGTCATAAAGAACGGGGCCAAAACTCCATTAGAACTCTACGAATGCTAAGCCACCATTGAGAATAATCTCCCCGATCTTGGAGAGAGACTTCACTATGCTCTGTGAGACACAGTTAGATGACACCCTACTAATGAGTCGATCTTCGTATGCAACCCATTCGGTAAAATGGCGGTGGACGCTATAGAGTGCTGGAATGACTCGATTGTTGGCTTAAGGGTTGGGTGTCGGGCCATGAAAGCATTGAATTCGGCCACCATGGATGACCAATCGGACACATGGTCTCGGGGGACGGCCATGGGGGTCGCGGGTAGTGGACATGCAGACACACGGGACAAGACCGGCTGACTCTTTATTGGACTATACACGACCCTAAGACAACAATGCAAAGTTTGGAATACAGACTCGACTACAAACCTAGACTCAACGCATATCCGATACGTGGCGGAGGTTTGATCTGAAGATCGCACTCACGCAAGTGTGCTACCTTCCCGATATGCGTAACCTATCATTCCGGGAACACCTTTTGATATACCGGGTATAGGAATGCAAATGCGACACCTTGGACCGACTTAGACTCTCTCTAGACTTAAATGGCTTTTTTTTATTTTTTTATCAAAGACTACCCTAGACTCAACCTTTCGCTCTGATACCAATTTGATGCGGGACGGACAGCGAACCTAAGGCTCTAGCTCGCGGACGTCCCTATGCGAGGGAAACGCGGGATCTGCGCGGTTGAGAAACCGGCAATGAGTCGGGTAGTCGGCTCTTCGTGTACTCGGATGGAGTCACGGGATGGGTCACACTCTCTTACTCACAGCGGTGATACAATTGAGCGGGCTAGAATATCCTATCACACTCATGCAGCGACATATAGAAATATATACGAAATAAGCAAAAATGCCGAGCGAAGGGAGCGGACACGATACCTTCACGCTTCCGGGCGTGGGGAAGACGACCCCGGCCGAGACTCATACTCCCGGTACAGCAAATAATTAAATTACTGCAATGAATATTACTGCCCACTCCACGTAGGGAGGTAAAGGGCTACAATGGGACCCGAGAGTAGCGGGTTCGGGTTGACGGACAGCGATTTGAGCAGCTCCGACGGTAACACATGCCAACGAACGTGGGGCCCACGTCCTGGTCGGAGGGCCGAACGGGGTGGGAGTGGTACCACTACGGTGGGGACTCCCGGAGGAATGACCCCTAGGAAGGGATCACGCTGGTTTGCCTCGTGGAAGGAGAGGCGGCCCGACCGGGGGCGTTGTTGATTGCTGCCCACAGACCTGTTATGCTGTCACAGAACAGCGCGATCCGACGAGAACATCTGTTGCGATAAGACCTAAGCTCAGAACGACATGAGACTAGAGCCGTTGGAAAGCTCTCTCAGAGATCTACAACCCCATGTTGTCACAGGAATTTTAATCTCTCTGTATGCTCCGTGGCTGAATTTACAACAGGCTGACTCACAGAACCATATCAGATAGGGCAGAAAGTGGATCTGCCTGAGAACTCGGTTTGACCGAAGATTAAACGGTGGAGTTTGGATCTGAAATTTTTATGGATGGTAGATGGGAAGGTAAGGAACACATGGATAATTTTTATGTAATTTTTAGACGTGGTTTGATATGGGAAATGGATGTTTTGGTGGAGGTGGTCGGATCTGGGCTGCACAGGACAGAACAGATTTTGGGAAAATGCAGTGATTTTTAGGATGGGAAAGAAAATTTCTAAAATCACAAAAAAAAATTGGGGATGAAGGATTTTGTGGACAGAACTCCCAGTTCAAATTTCAGCTCAATCTGAAATCGGAAAGGGGGTGAAAAGGGCGAAGAGGTAGCTTGTTGGAACACAGATCTGCACAGAGACAGAATCTGTAGATCGGGGGAAATAAACGGTAAATGAAGGTAAACAAAGGATAAAAAATGTGAATTTTTTTGTGGAGGCTGGGGGGAACATGAAGAACTCACCCTCAAAATCTCAGATCGATCTGATCTGGGTATTGGGAGGAAGAATCCCGACATCAGGCTGTTGTCCAGGGGTGGACAGAACTCTAGCGGGTTGGCGGTGGCGGTGCGATGGCGGCTCGAACGGAGGCGGCGGTGGAGCTTCACACTCAGAGATGATAAACCACTTGGAATCCACCAAGTTTTCTAGGGAATCCACCCTAAGAACACAGCAATCCAGCGGCAAGGGGAGAGGAGAGAGAGGGGGTGCCCAAGGCTTGCTCTTGGCAAAAATGCAATAAGCTTTTCATTAATTCTTCATTAAACTCTCAAATGACACTATACACATCATTATATAGAGCATGGCAAGGGATGGGGGCTGGAAATTACGTGGGAGAGAGGGGAGGGAGAGGGGGTGCGCCTCCTTGACCAAGGAGAGTGGGGGGGACCAAGGGGGGGGGGGACAAGGGGCTACCTAACTTGGAAAATTAAGGGGAGGGGAGTCAAGGCTTGGTAGGTGGCTGCCTCCCCTTTGGACAATGGAAAGGGGGTGCCCCCTTCCACCAGCCACCAAGCCCACCATCCTTTAACCCCTTTCACACATAGCATGCTAACCCTTTAGACTTGTTCACATTGAAGCCCCTTTGGCCCATTTAAGGCCCAAAACCCATTAACTCTAGCCCATTAGCTATCCTAGCCCATTTGCCATATAATAACACAATTGTTAAACATGGACTACAATAGGGCCCAACATGGCCTAAAAATGTGAAATCAAGATGATGGTTTGGCTGTTGCGTCCATGTCCTCCGCAAGCTAAGTGGGCCCCATCCTGTCGCCGTTGTGGACGCACTTTTTATTAAATAGGTTTGGTTCATTCGTGTTATTGGTTTTATTAACTGTGTGGGCGTGCCAGTCACAAAGTGACGATTTATTCGGACTTCGTGGAAGCCCATGGTACGCTCGATCTGATTAATCAGACGATTGTGTGGTTCGTGTCGGGACCGAAACCCGTCGCGCCATAAAGGTCACGACGTCATTTACATCCCCTCGGAGAGGTGAACACCCTTGATTAATCGCCGGAAAAAAGGGCCTCATGGCCAGAGAATTAATTGCATGGAAGGTCTATTAGGAAGTATTGAAATCCCCGTACGAGAGTGAAAAGAAAACGTTCGAGATCATGTCGGTCATGTGCTGACCATTTAATGTTCGGACGAATGTCCGACTCGAGAAAAGTGCAATCGTCACGGGAAAATCGAAACATATGTATGCCGGGGTACGGTAAATTTATTGTTCAGAGGAACGAGAAATATTCAATTAAATCCCAGTTAAAGCGGTCAGAAACCAACAAGTTTGTCAGCTCGGTGCAAGATCAAACCGTGACCATACTGCGGTGGGCCCCCCGGCGGTCGAAACAAGACTTGCATGAGCGTCATTAATCTTTCCGGTGCCAAGGGGCAACGGGGATGTGTCCCGGGATCAGATCCCAGAACCAAAGACGTGTTCAAAGGGAGCGAGCTATAGGCCGATGATATGGGTCAGACAATGACCATAATCGGGGCGGACCCGGGGTCTAAGCGTGACCCATGAAGGCCTTATTGATATTCCCATGCGTAGGGTTCGGGGATGATGAGAGCCACATCGTTCTATTCATTATTGTAATCATTATTCATTTATTTAGCTATTTATTTTTCTTGTATTGCTCATTGATTCTCCTTTTATTACTGGTGTGTTATATTCTCTTTTCTTTATTTATTTTATTATCATTCTTTTATTTTTTTGTTATTTATGTATTTATGTATTAATATTTTTTATATTTTTATGAGTTTATTATTATTATTATTATTATTATTTATTGTTATTACTTATTATTATTATTATTATTTGTTGCATTTGGAGCGTGCGTGGGAGGGTCTTCGCACGATATACAAGGCCCTATTTATGCAAGTTTTGATGCGATTAGTTTAATGCATGCATGGAGGAGGGGATGCTTTCTTTTTTTTCGTGAAATGCACAAGGGAAGCTTGCATTATTTCCTTTTATCTTTCTATTTTATTTTATTTTTATTTTTATTATTTTATTATTCTTATTTTATTCTTATTTTTATTATCATTTTTATTATATTAATCCTGGTGAAAATGCGGCAGCATCTCCCCTACACCGGAGCGCTGGGAGAGGGTGGTGAAGGCAAGCTAAGAGTGTGCCGGATAGAAGGGCCAAAAGGTGTGCCGGTTAAGGGTGGATTGAGTGTGCCGGGTAGAGGGCCGAAGGAGTGTGCCGGGTAAGGGCTGAAGGGGTGTACCGGGAAGGATTGAAAGAGTGTGCCGGGTAAGAGCTAAAAGGGTGTGTCGGGGGAGGGCTGAAAGAGTGTGCCGGGTAAGGGCTGAAAGGGTGTGCCGGGGAGGAGGAAGGCTGGGCCGTGCCGGGCCTCCAGGGATTCATGCAAGGTATTTCTTATTTACCATTGTTTTGGAGGTAAAAATTATGGTGTGATTTTATTTCTTTTATTAGTTTTAATCCTGACGAAATTTCGACAGCATCTCCCCTGGACACGTGATGGAAGGAGAGTAAAGGGAACGCGCCCACATGGAGTGGCGGAACCCGACAATCTGAGGTGTGCGCCAGGGGCGACCGCACCTTTGATAAAACTTCGAAAAGCCCGGAAGAACCAACGAATGGAAGATATCTCCAAGACTGGCCAAGGAGGGATTCAACTACCAAGGGAGGAGGGCGACAAAGGGATCAAAGGAAAGATGTTAGGCTCGTAGGGCTCAAGGATAGGAAGGAACAAGCTTCCCATTTGGGTCAAAGACCAAATGTGGAATCCGGACCCTCAGAGGGGAAGAACATCGACGCATATAATCCAAGAACACCGAGAAAACAGCAGAGGAAATGCACAACACACCACACGCGGTGGGATAGATCGAGGGAGGCCACAAGAAACCCAAAAGAAAGGGGGGAGACTTTCATTCATAAAGAAAAATGACAGTGACCGTCCATGCACATTGCGGTATACATCGAGGCCGAAGCCATAGAAGAGGGGAGAAGAAGAAAAGGAAGAACATGGAGAGGAAATAGGAGGGGAGCTTGGGTCGAGCAGAGGCGACGGCTCCCTGCTCTTCCCCACTCCCCCTGCTACATTGACCATCCCTCTCTCTCTCTTTCTCTTACTCTCTCTCTTTTCTCTGGCCTCCGAGAAGCCTCCAACGCCAGGGCAACTTCTTCTTCCTCTTCTCTCTTCTCCCGGTGGCAGGCTCTGTTCGTCTCCGTGGGTGTGCCCTCTACGTCTGTGGTCCTCCCTTGTTTGTCGGAGAATAGGGGGTTTTATACCCTGGCAGCGGCGAGATCGGTCGAAGGCGGGAAGTCGGAGGCATTGAATGGGGATTTGACCCGTCGTCCTTGGTGGTAGGGGGGACAGGCAGCGTGGCTCTCTCCCTGGGCGACACCTCAGCCAGCTCGCTGCGCGCCACGAATTGTAGGGGATGGGCATCACGTCGTTCTGCCGGTTGCACCGGGTGAAGAAGAACCAGGGTGTGCCGTTGAATGGGTAGGTAGCCGTGCCGCTGGAAGACTGTAAAAGCGTGCCGCTGAAAGGCTAGAAAGGTGTGCCGCTGACGGGCTGGCGACATGTGCCGCTGGAGGAGCTTGCAGACGTGCCGCTGAAGGCCTCTACATGACGTGCCGTTGAAGGGCCTGGCAGGCGTGCCGTTAAAGGGCCTGGCAGGCGCGCCGTTGAAGGGGCTGGCAGGCGTGCCATTGGGAAGCCAAAAGGCTGTGCCGTTGGAAGACCCAAGAAGTGTGCCGCTGAATGCTTGAAATAGTGTGCCGCTGAAGGCTTGAAATAGTGTGCCGGCCATGGTGAGCAGCAAGCGTGTCGGGTGGAGGCTCTTGCAGGTGCACCGGGTAGAGTTCAGCAGGCAGGTGGATGGGACAGAGGCATTGCACCAGTGGAGGCAGTCATTCTGAACTTCGGCTTTCTTATCCTTTGCAAATGGTTGAAACTGCTCGTAAGGGCCAGGATGTCCTTCCGACCTCAATAGCGAAAGTTGAGTTGTGTCCAAAAACTTCAGACGCATGCCATTGTTGGATGATGCATCCAAAGCTTTAATGAATTCCGCTAACTCAATCATCCTCATTACCCTGGTCCACATCTCTTATTGTTACCTCTCCTTCTTTAAATGGTTGTGTCCGGTTGCACGTCCCCCCGCTCCACCACTCGCCATTTTCGAAGTGGTCTGGTGTGGATGTCCTGAAAATAACAATTCCATTGTAACCAGATGAAGTGACCTGACGAAGCACCAGATTAGGTGCCTTGCGATATGCATGCTCGAACCCATGTTCGGTTACATTCCTCCCTGGACAATAATGGCATCCCACAATAGTGCCACGCATTCTCCCAGTATATAGCAGTTTTGAGAAACCATTTTCCACCGGCTATTACTATGTAGTCAAACTTCCTGAATTTAGTGGTCCATTTGTTGTCAAGGGTGTCAAGATGAAGCTGGATATCTTTAGTGGACACGCCATTCATATCTTCACGGATTTCATCTTTAACCAGGAAGGGGGACCAGATAATGGAGAGTGCCAAGTTGTTGTAGGAGAAACTCCATCTTTTGGATCTATATTCTGCATCATGACAGACCTCAGTAGCCTTGTCCGCCTTTGAAAGAAGACAAACAAGCGATTGGATGTGATTACGTGAAATTGAGTCGCCAATGAATGCCCGGGCTTTGTTCTGCATGGCATCAAGAAATCTCTCTGCATCAAACAGAGGCAAATCACAGCCCAACGGTTTCCATCTCCGATGAATGAAACCTGTATCAGGTCATCCATTTTTCTTACAGTTTTGATGACCTTCCATCACAAGGCAACTCTTGTTGGTGTAAGCTGGCCCAGATGGTTTTCATATCCACTCTCCAGTAAACAGATCACATTTTTCTTTCTTGGAAGCTCCATCTTCTACATCCAATGCCATCTCAGGAATTGATGCCCATACTCCATCATTTTTCTGTGGAGATGATGAGTCTTGTTGCGGCTCACCACCCTTCACATTGACAGGAAGCTCCTCCCTCGGGGCGTTGGCAGCGGACATCCGATGCAGTGGGTGTGTGTCGTGGGAGCTCCGCGTGAGAGTGGGAAAGGTGCATAACCGGTGCAGGGTGAGAGGGCTGTAATCGGTGGTGTGTGGGAAAGAGATGGAGGTGTTTAACCGGCAGGACATATCCAGTGGGGGTTTGTGCGGCGTGATCCGGTGAGGCTTTGAAGCAGGGGTGTTGGCGCGAGGAGGTGGAGATTAAATGGTGGCGGGATGAGGCTGGTGTTATCCGGCACAGGGGTGTGCCGGGTGGAGGAAGTGTGCCGTGGAGGAGAGGAGGGAGTGGTTCTCCGGTGCGGTGGGTGCCATCCGGTGCGGAGAAGATATTCTGGTACCGGTATTGGGGCGTTACCCGGCACAGCGGATGTGTGCCGGTGAAGTGGGACCGTGCCACCCGTGGAACGAGAGAGAGAGAGAGAGAGAGAGAGAGAGCCCTCCCCGCTTATTATATTAATATATATATATATAATTTATTATAATTTATTATTACTTCTTTTCTTTTTCTCTTCTTTTATTTATTTTTATTTTTATTTATTTTGTTTTGTTTTATTTTATTCTCTTTTCTTCCTTCCCTTCCTTCTTCTTCTGTTATTTTTTTTTCCTTTTCTCTCTTTTTCCTCTTTCTTTTCTTTCTTTTTTTTTTGGGTGTTCACAAATGTCCCCCACCCGTGGGTGACGCGAGCGAAGGATGAGCAGAGCGGGGCGCACGGGTGCAGCCCGTTTGAGAGATTCATTATTTTGATTAGGAGAGCGGGTCCACAGATCGAGATTGAGGTCGAGAAACCAGGCCACGTGAGCCAGAATCGGGCAGTAGGCTATGGGAGCCGAAGTTGAGATCGGGCAACTAGAGCCAGGAGGTACCGGAAGCGCGGTGGGATGGGGAGAAGAGTTTGTTCATTTAATGACCCGGACAGGTGGTCTGGATCAAACGGGTTATCCCTCACCCGAAGGGATAGAGAGGAGAGTTTGTTGATTCAAAAGAGGTATTCGTCGCCCGAAGGGACGGCGGGAAGAGCTTGTTCCTTTAATGATTCGGACGGAAGGTCCAAATCAAAAGGGATGTTCGTCGCCCGAAGGGACGGAGAGAAGAGTTTGTTAATTCAAAAGAGATGTTCGTCGCCCGAAGGGACGGAGAGAAGTGTTTGTTGATTCAAAAGAGATGTTCGTCGCCCGAAGGGACGGAAGGAAGAGTCTGTTCCTTTAATGATCCGGACGGAAGGTCTAAACTAAAAGCGATGTTCGTCACCGAGAGGAAACGGAGAGAAGGGTTTGTTCCTTTAATGATCTGGACGGAAGGTCCAAATCATAAGAGAGGATATTCGTCGCCCGAGAGGGGACGGAGAGGTGGTCGAGTCATTGACACGGGATAGTGTCGATGCAAAGAAAGAGAGTTGATTTCTCACCCAAAAGGTAGGCTCGAGCCGGGGTGACAGGGTATTTCGTTCTTTGATGTGCTGGGGGTACCGGCCATGAAACCCAAACTGAAAAAGTGGGCCACAAGGGCCGTAATCGGGGTAGCGGGCTACGTGAGCCAAAGTTAGGAGAGCAGGCCACGAAGGCCGCAATTGGGGCCGCGAGGGCTGAAGGGATGTTGGGAAGTGGGCTGTAAAAGTCGAAGTTGAGAAGTAGACTATAGAAGCCGAAGTTAAGAGATTAGCAAGCCGTGAGGGCGGGAAGTAGGCTGTGAGGGCCAAGATTGGGCTCTACGAGCCAAAACTGGGAAAGCAGGCTGCGATAGCCAAGACTGATTTTTATTTATTTATTTATTTCTGTTATCCAAGCATGCAAGCAGGCGTCAGTAGGCATAACATAAATATACATAAGGTAGCTCCCTCTATAGGGGATGGGATAAGGACATCGCCCATAATTCGCAGACACGGTGCGCGCCATGAGGCACAACTAAGGGGTGGTGCACCCGTCAAGAGGATATCGAATGGTTCGCATGCGTAGCTCAAACTTACAATCTTCACCCGAGACAATTCTCTGTGGCGTAGGAGCAAACATGTGAACAAAAGGCCCTAAACATAGGGATATGCAGGTTTTCTAAGCAACACTCGAGGATTACTCCAGTACCTACACATGAGTTTCAGGCTTTCGACTTTCGATAGTTTTGCACAGCCCCCATCTGTTTATTTTGGTAGCGGATTTCACCGTTCGACGCAAGTCTCCTCATGTGTCTCAATGGGGATTCCCGACTACTAGGATTCGTCCTTGTTATAATTCTATTGCGGACTCCACCGTTTGACGCGAGTTTCCTCATGTGTCTCGATGAGGATTCCCGGCTACTAGGCTTCATCCTTGTTGAAGTTCGCTTCACCATTTTGCGTGAGTCTCCTCATTTGTTTCAGTGGGGATTCCCGGCTACTTGGATCCGCATTCGACTAATTCATCGTTTCTCTTTTTTTTTACATCAATTTTTTTTCTTTTTTTTAAAGTGGGGGTATGCAACTTTTTCCTCACGATTACCCTTCACGTGAGTGTAGAAATTCAAGCATCCGTAGAGTGCTAAGAAGAAAATCGGGCAATCCCTATGGTTGAAGACCATTGAACACGTTAAGTGCGGAGTGGGAGAGTTGTCTCAGGTTTATTTTGTGAGTTGGGCTTAGCAATTTAGCCTTGACTCTTTCCCTTGACGTGTGCACCCGCCATAATTGGGTTCCCTTCGAGCGTATGCTGTGACGCACGTGCATTCGGAATCGGGGCATCATTATTTAGCAAGGAAACATCGTCCTAGAAAATTCCAAGGAGGTCTATTATTCTATATGATAAGCAAGCATGCAAGCAGGGTAGCCAAGCAATTCTTATTTTTTTCTCTTCTTTTTTTTGCGTAAGAACATACTGTCGTTACGTATATGTATCTTGTATGTGCATATAGAATCAAAGCAGCCGCCAAGGTGCTGAGGAAGGAGACCGCGAAGGGCCGAAAGGACATTGGGGAAGCGGGCCATAAAAGCTGAAGTTGATATTGGAAGTAGGCCACAATAGTCAAAATCGAGGAGAGCGGGCTGCGAGAGCCAAATTATGGGAAGCAGGTTGCAGGAGCCGAAGTTGGGAAGCGGGCTGCAGGAGCCGAAGTTACGGGAAGCGGGCCGTGAAGGCCGAATTCTGGGAAGCAGGCTGTAAAGGCCGAATTCTGGGAAGCATGCTGCAAGAGCCAAAGTTGGAAAGCAGGTTGTGAGAGCCGAAATTATTGGAAGCAGGCTGCGGAAGCCAAATCGGGGAAGCAGGGTACAAGAGCCAAAATTAGGAAGCGGGCTATAGGAGCCAAAGTTATGGGAAGCGGGCCGTGAAGGCTGAATTCTGGGAAGCAGGCTGCAAGAGCCAAAGATATTGGGAAGCGGGCTGCAAGAGCCGAAATTATGGGAAGCAGGCTACGGAAGCCAAATCGGGGAAGCGGGCTACAAGAGCCAAAATTGGGAAGCAGGCTGCAGGAGCCGAAATTATGGGAAGTCGGCCGTGAAGGCAGAATTCTGGGAAGTAGGCCGTGAAGGTCGAATTCTGGGAAGCAGGCTGCAAGAGCCAAGATATTGGGAAGATGTGGACACTAAAAATTTCTCACCCCATGTTTACGTATAGGGGAATAAAGAAGGGGATAAAAGAGAAGAGAAGATGAGATAAATGAAAGAAGAAGAGGAAAACACACCTTCAACTGCCTTCCAACGGCACAACCCCAAACAGCCCCCAGCGGCACACTCTGAAGTGCCCCAGCGGCACACCGTCCTCAAGGCCCCTCCAGCGGCACACTTCCAAAGTGTCCCAGCGGCACACTATGCATGCCTCCAACGGCACGCCCTTGATGCCTCCAACGGCACACCCTGAAAGCCCCAGCGGCACACCCCTGCCAGTGCCCAGCGGCACACCCTCAAGTGCCCTCCAACGGCACACCCTCGGGTGCCTCCCAGCCGCACACTTGTTCGCCCCCCCCAGCGGCACACCCCTGGTGCCTCCCAACGACACACCCAGGGCAGCCCTTCAGCGGCACACTTGTTTGCCCCCCCCCCCAGCGGCACATCGTCCCATCTCATTATGATGCTCTGTTTTCACTCAAGCACGGAGCATTTAATGCTCACGCCGCTGGCTCCTGCTCCGGCCGACAGCGTAGCGACAGCAAGCCGTCGAAGTCAACCTCGGCCAACCAGGTGAAGGCACGCCAGCTCCCTCCTGCTGTCCCTACGTACATGCCACTTGATGGCTTCAGACGGGAGAAGAAAAAAGAGGAGAAGAAGAAGGCTTGGCCTTCGAAGCGGCCAACCCCCATTCAATATAAAAGGAGGCTCGCTCGTTGGCTGGCCAGAACGACACAGAAGCCAGAGAAGAAGAGAAGAGAGACGAAGAGGCAAGGAGAGAGAGACACCGCTAGAAAAGAGAAGACAGAAGAAAAAAAAGAGAGAAGAGAAGAAGGAGGGCTCCAGAGTGGGGTTTCTCCGACCGCCGTCGAGCAAGAGAGAGTAAGAGAGAGAGAGGGAGCTTGATGTAGTAGGGGGATGTGGGGGAAAGGGCAGTGGGTGGTCACCCTGCTCCGATCCCCAACACTTCTCCCCCTTTTTCTTCTTCTTCTACCCCGTTCTTTTGTTCTTCCATTTTCTTTCTTGTTCGTAGCCTTAGCTCGGGCATGATTTGTAATGTGTATGGCCGGCCATGGCCTTTTGTTCCCCCATGAATGAGTATTGTCCCCTTTGATGGGTTTTCTCGTCGTCTTGATTGATTTGTGCCACCGTGGGCTTGATCAGCCCAGTGCCCCTGCCCCATTAGCACGCCAGCCCCTTTTGGGGCCTTGCCCGGTGCGCCTGCACCCCCGTCCAGCGGTACACCTTCTGGCTCCTTGGCCGGCACACCCCTCTGCGCCTTCGGCGGCACATCTGCCCGTGCCCTCAGCGGTACACCCCACTTGTCCTTCAGCGGCACACTCTTGTGTGCCTTGGCCGGCATACACCCTTAACCAGCTTCCACCGGTACACCTTGCTCAGCCCTCCAGCGGCACAGCCCCTCACTTGAGCCCAGCCCGGCACAGCCTTGCACTTATCTTCAGCTGGCACACCTTGGCCAAGTTCTTCCCCGGTGCACTCTCAGCTAGTCTTAGGAGTGTCTTCCGCTCGTTGCTTCTTCCAGGTCTTCCGAAGTTTTATCGAAGGTGTTGTCGCCCTTGGCACGCACCTCAAATTGTCGGGTTCCGCCACTCCATGTGGGCGCGTTCCCTGTATCTCCCTTACGCCCCGAGTCAAGGGGAGATGCTGTCGAATTTTTTATTAAAAGTAATGCCATGATAAAAGATAAAGTGAAGTAACTAATGAACGAACGAATAATGATAAGACATCCTAATCAAAACAATGGAACCGTACGAGACTCAGAGGATTGGGCTGCTGAACATGGCCCCGGACTTAACCACTCAATGAAGAATTGAGAACCTGGCCACCCGGAACTCCTCCATCTGAACTTCATATGCCAAAAGGGACCCCCTTTTCAGCCCTCACACCAGCCCAATCTTCTCCCTTGGCCTTCAACGGCACACTCTCCACCAGCCTCCAACGGCACACTCCCTTGGCCTTCAACGACACACTCTCCACCAGCCTCCAGCGGCACACTCCCTTGGCCTTCAACGGCACACTCTCCACTAGCCTCCGGCGGCATACTCCCTTGGCCGTCAACGGCATACTCCCTTAGCCTTCAACGGCACTCTCTCCACCAGCCTCCAGCGGCACACTCCAATCAGACCCTGCCGTGAGCTGCTCGGGCCCTACCCTAGCTATACCGACTCGGTCAGAACCCACATGGACCTCCCTTCGGCCCTCCGATGGCCCACTCCTCCACATACGCCCTAAGTGCAAATAAGATAAACATGATAATAATAATCATAAAAAAATATAGATCCAAAAATACATATAAAAGATGCAATAGAAGAAATAAACCAAATACACATATAAACACATGGCAAACAAAAAAGGGAAATGCGCGCGATAAAAGGTAATAATAATAAAATAATAAAACTACCCAAAAAGGCATAAAGGAGAAATAAGCAACTAAAAAAATGAAATGACTAGAACCCGGATAATAATAATAAGAAATAGAAAATGCCACCTCGTAGCCTCGCTTCTCCCCGTGACCCGGTGCAAAAGGAGTAATAATTCCGCCCTCACAGGCCGGTCTTGAGTCTCGGGAATTACCTCGGCATGGCCATGGCCCGACCTTGTTCTGGGCCGACATTCCGATCAAGCCAGGCCCGTCCTCCTCCCGGATCCTCTCCGGTCTGTTATTGAAATGTCGTGCATCCGGCAGACATTTGTACAGGTTTGTTTCCGTCGCGTATCTATTACGGACATTTGTCCAAACATAAAGTGGTCCACGAATGACCGACAAATCTGAATAGAACGAGGCGGCTCTCGTCCTCCCCAAACCCTACGCATGGGAATGTCAATAAGGCCTTCACGGGTCACGCATAGACCACGGGTCCGTCCCGATTATGATCATCGCCCAACCCGTATCCTCGGCCTACAGTCCGCTCCCTCTGAATACATATTGGTTCCGGGATCTAATCTTGGGACGCTCCCCCGTTGCCCTTTGGCACCGAAAATATTAATGACGCCACGCAAGTCTTGTTTCGACCGCGGGGGGCCCACCGCAGTATGGTCGAGGCTTGATCTTGCGCCGAGCCGACAAACTTGTTGGTTTCTGACCGTTTTAACCGGGATTTAACCGAATGTTTCCAGTTCCTCTGAACAATAAATTTGTCGTACCCCGGCATCCATACGTTCCGATTTTCCCGTGACGATTGCATCTTTTCTCGAGCCGGACATTCGTCCGAATATTAAATGGTCAGCGTATGACCGACATGATCTCGAATGTTTTCTTTTCACCCTCGTACGAGGACTTCAGCATCTCTTAATAGATTTCTATGCAACTAACTTCCTGGCCATGAGGCCCTGATTCCCGACGATTAATCAAGGGTGTTCCCCTCTCCGAGGGGATGTAAATGACGCCGTAGCCTTTATGGTACGGCGGGTTCTAGTCTCGACACGAACTACACAATCGTCTGATTAGTCAGATCGAGCGCACAATAGATCGTCACCTAGGTGACTGGCACGCCCACGCACTTAATAAACGAATAAACCATAGATCTTAATTAATTAATAAAAAGTGCGTCCACAAGTCTGGCACGCCCGGTGGGACTTAAACCACCCTTCATCTCTTCGCCGGGATTCAGGGTCTCATGGCCTCCTAATAAACGATGTTTGCCTGCTTTGATGAATTGCAGGTGTTGTCTTCGCCAGCCCTACGGGGAGAAAAGCCGGACTAGGTGCAATTGTCTTTGTGGCCTCAAGGACGCAACTCCGAGGCACATGCAGCTTCCAAGAATCTTGAAGGCCGCTGGCAGAAAAGAAAGAAAAGAAGAAAAGAAAGAAAAGAAGAAAAGAAGGAAAGAAAGAAACAATAACTAAGAGAAAGAATTGGCGGGAATTGGCGGGAGAGAGTTGTATGTCCAGATCCGTCGAGACCCGTGCTAAAAAAGGGGATTGCCACTGTGGGATTGAGGCGGTGGAGCAAACCACTCGTCCCCTCTCTGAGGGGGTGAGCGCTCTCCTGCGCACCCACCTTGGTCTGTCATAAAAAAGGGAGAAGAAGAAAAAAAAAGAGAAAAGAAAAGTTGGCAAGCATTACTGACCAAAAGAACAAGAAGAAGGCCGACATCCCGCCCGGCTCTGGGAGGGTCCAAGCCCGTGGTGCAATATCCCGGCCCGTTCTACCTTCCTGCTACCCCTATCCGGCATAAGACGGCCCCTCGAACGACTGTTAGGAGACCCGACAAGTTGTCACTGTAGCTTGATGAATTCCTACCCGCTGTGGGGAGTGTTTTATAGTAATAAGGCCAAGCACGGCCACGACTTCCGAAGAGAGCATGCATCTACCCCGCCACGGGGGCACAAGAAGCAAAAGATACGTCCCGCGCCGGGGGCATATGAAGAGAAATATACCCTGCTCTGGGGCATAAGAGGCAGAAGAATTGTGACGACCCGAGGATTAGAGTACCGAAAGGAACCGACGCGTCTCGAATCTCGGTCCGCCAACCCACGAGCCCGAAGACTCGGAAGGGTAGAAAGGAGTGGTGTGGGGGTACAAGAGAAGTTGCAACGACCACAGAGATAGCACAATAATCTAAAATAAAATGTACATAATAATATAAATAAATAAACTGCTACAAGGTCCACAGTGTCTCATGTCCAAAGGAAAGTACAGTCAACGGGAAAGAAAGTACAACAACACGGGGCATCCCCCGGAGTACAACTACACGGGGCATCCCCGGAGTAGAACTACACGGGGCATCCCCCGGCTCTGGCAGACTGGCGACTAACCCTGACTAGAAGAACCACGCTGAAACTCGGCCGCGCCTCCCGTCGACCCCGCCTCACCTGAAGAGCAGGGGTGAGCCTCATCTCATTGGCCCAGTAGGGATCCCGCGAATCCCCATCTCGCACGGAAAACGAGAAAGAGGAAGATAACCCTACCAAACAAGAGTACGGTAGAACCGACAAGCTAAAATAAATAAACGGAAAAGTCGACTACTCTAACAGTACCGCACTACGGAACCTCGGTCCAACAAAACGTGAGTCCACACCTGCCAGTGAACAGGAGCACCACCCACTAGAAGAACGACCGGATGCGTCCTCTGACGTCTTATACCGCGTCACAAGTGTCTAGCTACTACGCCCCTGGCGTGAGACTCAGACACACTCAGTAACCAGAAGTAACCGCAAAACAAGGACTAGCTGAGGTCACGCTAGTCAGCGCGGGTCCGAACCCTCAGCCTCGTGTGCACACTCAGACCGTACGCCCTAGGCCTACCCTCTAGCTGGTATTTTCCCCTAAACCCGGACTCGAAGTACGCGGGGGCCCTGCGGTAACCAGCCTACTCACCGCCTCTCTCGGGTACGCCGCTCAGCCACTCCCAGGCGAGCCAGCACACGCGTGCCGTGGGAAAGCTACGACTAGTGGTAGGGTCACTGGAAGTAAGGACTAATCCACGGAAAACCACCGACCAAACACTAGCACAGACTCTCGATGACCAGACGATAGGTACAGATGTCGGGGACACGCATGAGGTCCAATCGTCCCTCAAGTCACGCGGCACCCCTACCGAGGTAACTGATTCTCCGGGAACCTCGGGCGCCCCTGCGACTCTCACTGGGTGCCCACGGCATCCCTAGGGCCACACGCCACAACCGGGTCCATAACTCACCCAACCAGAGGTCACGCTACCCGCAAGAACACGGTTCGGGGGATGGGGATGGTCGCGCTAGGTATCCCTAGCGCGACACCGAAGAACGCGCTAGCTATGGCTAGCGCGATCTTCCATGTCACACTGCCCAAAGCTAGCCCGTTCACACCTGAACGCGCTAGTCTTGGATAGCGCGATCTGGAGATCGCGCTACCAGAACCAGGCGCGTTCCCCACCGCCTTACTATTCATCTTCTCAGACGATTACGCGAAAGTTCGTCGTTTAAAACACGCGTATAACAATCTTAAAACCGCACTCGCACAAAATGATCAAGAGAGAATGTAGTATTAGGACAAGCACAGGTCGAATCCACAAGGAAGAAGAGATTTTTAGAGTTAAAAACTTTGGACTCCTTTGAAAATATTTATGATTTGATTGTTTGAAGAAAAATGATGAAACAAAGAACGATTCTAACACTTAATTAAAAACACCTATGATTATGCGCCTATGCTATAGAAATTAATTGCATGAAGTGAAAAGAAGAGATAGAAGAAGGGGTAGAGATGGAAGAAGATCAAGAACTAGATCAAAAGAACAACTCTCTTCATTAACTTAAAAGAAAAGGTACATGAAGTGCAAGACAAGCTTACAACAAAGAGGTGACAAGATTACAATGAAGTAACATAACATAAAAGTAATGACAAAAAGAGGGGCCTGAGATATGAAGATAGTAGTAGCAATGGTGATGACGCCGTCGTCTCCTCCTCGCCGAGCTTTGGAGAGGATCGCTCCGCCTTGAAAGAGATCACCGTGTACACCGGGAGGAAGTCGCCTTTGTTGTTGAAGCTGCCTTTGGAGGGTGAATAACTTTGAACCCAAGAGGAATTAGGGGATGCCCAAGAAGAAGAAGTTGAAGAGGAGGGATATAGGAAGAACTTTGATGAAGAACTCAGATAGAAAAGAAGAGCAGAAGAGCTTCAAAATGGAGACATAACCGAAGCTAGCACCTCGGATGAACAGTGAAATCACAGGACAGCAAGTTGAAAAACGAGAAATAGCTCAAATCAGAAGGAATTAGAAGATGAGCAAGAAGAAGAAGTTGTAGAACACGTAAAAACCAAGAACTTTCATGAAGACAGCAAGAGCAGAAAATGACTAGAAGAGGGAGAAATAAGGGAAAGAACAGAGAACAATACTGGGTCGCAGATGAACAGGACAGCACAGTGAAAAACACAAAATATCTTGAAAACCAGAAGGAATTAGAAGTTGAGTAAGAAGAAGAAATTGTAGAGGACTTAAAAATGAAGAACTTTCATGAAGAACACAAAAGGAGAAAATGAACTTACATGGGAGAAACCGGAGGCCTAAGGTTAGGAGAGAAAGAGGGAGAGTGAAAGATTGCTCAAAAAAAAGACTCATTTCCTCCTCCTTACCATGGGCTATTTATAGAGAAAGTTTGGTAGATAGAGGGTGGAGATTATATCAAAAGGAGATGAATGGCTGAGATTCAAATGGAATATGATGCATGGGGAAGAGTAAAAGTAGGTGGGCACCCCCTTTCTTGGACTTTAGGCACCCCATTTCTCAAGGCTCATCATGTCTCTCCTTTAATTCAAACTTTGAATGTCCTTTTCCTCCTTTCCAAACTTAAAGTTTGGATTCCTCCTTTTCAAACTTTGAATTCGAAATTTTGAACTTTCCTTTCCCTCCAACCAAAATAATTTGAATTCTTTATTTGACTTGGTCAAAATGGTGATGACCCTTTTGCCCCCGGCTTCTTTTGTAATTACTTTCGGTGTCCTACACACACATAATTGCACTTTAGTCCATAAAAATTACCACAATGTGCACATCAATCTCAAATGCTCATGATTATGTAATGGAGAATTAATGCTCATGGTCCTCAACTTTAATTTATTATTAAATAAGACAATCGAATTAATCAATTTACGTGAAAGCTCCAATTTAAATGCGGAGTTGAGGTTAACTATGAAATATGCATAATTACCTAATTATATGCACATAAAATGGTGTACATGTAATGAATTGTCATAAGAAATGGACACTTATCACACCCCCCAACTTACTCATTGCTAGTCCCTTAGCAATACCAATAAATGGAATTTTAGGACTAACAAGAGTTTGTAAAATTCATGCTCTCATATCTAGTTATCCCTTCATAGAATCAACCAAAGATTAGGAATCCGGAATCATTAATGCACACTAGCCTTATGTAGGAACTTACTTGTACATGATTTAAGAATTCAAATTAAAGCTCAATAGCACTTGTGCATGTGTAACTACCAAATCCACAGCTTTAGACAATTCCATCCCCCATTCGTTATTCCAAGCAAATGTCTTACAACTCTGCACCTCTTAGATCAGAGCATTAAGTATATTCGCTTTTGTCTGCCTTATTATTTTATCCCTTTGGGATCTTTTATACCACACATGATGCTGCACTACCCTTCACTGCTCAACGTGAACCTCGACTCTTGCCTTAGGAGAAGCAGGCCCAGTTTCACAGATCCAGGTTCCCTTTTCCGTTTTACGCGAACCTCAACACGTCTTAGGTGAAGTAGGCCCGGTTACTAAGATTAGGGGCATTTTTCATGTGTGTTTTTTTTCTTTTTTTTTTCATAGTGCCATTGCACTTATTTGATAGATAATTTGGCAGAAAACTTTGTATAAAGATCTCTTTTCTTAAGAAGCGCAGAATATTAGACAATATACCTAAAATAGCAGAGGGCTTGTCTTGCTTGTTTCATTAGTGTGTAATGTAAATAAAATTTTTTTTTTTAGTGCACATGAACTTTAAAGGGATTCTTATATCAGTTTTCCATGGCTAGATTGACTAAATTTTCATCATCCTTCTCCCTAGCCTTTTCTATTCCAGAATTACTTTTAATTAAGCATGAATCATGAAACTCAAAATGGGGTTTACATCTTTATGCAAGACAGAACTCCTATCAGGTTGTACAATATGCAGCATGAAAATTTCTCTCCCCCCCCAACTTGAATGACATTGTCCTCAATGGCATGTAGAATTGAAAGCAAAAGAATAATGTATCAATAAATACTTCTGAGTGGGAAAGAGACAACCAGATATGCGGGACGAAACCTCCATCAATGTCATAGGCGGCGATGACTTCCTCTCCTTGGCCTTAACCTGACTACTAAAACACACTCAAATAAAACGTCAAAACAACAAAAAAACTTTGGGTTGTCTCCCAGAAGCGCTAAGTTTTCCGTCTTCAGCCAGACGCATGAGAGCTCATGAAGATTTTATTCCAGACCACTTAGAACAATGATTCTTTTTGCAACTGATCATTTTCCACATAAGATTTCAATCTTTGACCGTTGATAGTGAAAATTTGACCATTTTTAGGATTCAAAATTTTGACGGCACCATGGTCAAAAGCTTTGACAACTACAAACGGTCCGTCCCATCTGGACTTGAGCTTTCCAGGAAACAAGCGTAACCTAGAGTTAAAAAGCCATACTTTCTGATTTGGTTGAAAAGTTTTCCTTTGAATATGCTTATCATGGAAGGCTTTCATTTTGGCTTTATAGATTTTTGAATTCTCATAGGCTTCATTTCTTAATTCCTCTAATTCATTGAGTTGTAGAGCTCTTTGGGCCCCGGCTTGAATGAGATCAAAGTTGACCTGTTTGATGGCCCAATATGCCCTATGTTCAAGCTCTACAGGCAAGTGGCATGCTTTTCCAAAAATGAGGCGATAAGGTGACATGCCAATGGGAGTCTTAAATGCAGTTCGTAGGTCCAGAGTGCATCATCTAGTCTCTCGGACCAGTCTTTTCTATCTGGCCGAACTGTCTTATGCAGAATGATTTTTATCTCCCTATTTGACACTTCTACCTGGCCACTGGTTTGGGGATGGTAGGGTGTAGCGAGCTTGTGAGTGATGCCATATTTGCGAAGTAGAGCTCGGAATTGAAAATGAATAAAGTGAGAGCCCCCATCACTAATGATAGCTCTAGGATAACCAAATCTAGAAAAAATGTGTTTCTTCACAAACTTCATCACAACTTTGTGATCATTTGTCCTAGTAGCAACAGCTTCAATCCATTTTGAAATATAGTCCACTGCCACCAAAATGTATTCATTGCCAAATGAAGGTGGAAATGGTCCCATAAAGTCTATTCCCCAAACATCAAAAATTTCTACTACCAGAATGGGACTGAGTGGCATCATATCTTTTTTTGAATTATTTCCCACGGCTTGGCACCTTAAACATGTTTTGGAAAATTCATAAGTATCTTTAAATAATGTGGGCCAATAGAATCCGCTCTGCTACACTTTCGCCGATGTTTTCTTTCCTGAAAAGTGTCCCCCACAAGCAAGATTATGACAGAAGTTCAAAATAGATTGTTGCTCCTCCTCGGGGACACATCTTCTTATTATTTGATCTGGGCCCATATGAAATAACTCGGGTCATCCCAAAAATAGTGCCTAACCTTGGAAAAGAATCGATCCTTCTCCTGTCTAGACCACCCTTCGGGAATCTGGCCTACTGCCAGGTAGTTGACTATATGAGCGAACCAAGGGGTTGTCGTGTGAGAGATGGAAAGAATTTGCTCATCAGGGAAGGAATCAGACATAGGGGCACTTTCAAGAATTACAATCCTTGACAAGTGATCAGCTACAACATTTTCCAACCCCTTCTTATCTCTTATTTCCAAATCAAACTCTTGTAGTAATAAAATCCACCGTATGAGACGGGGTTTGGCTTCCTTCTTAGACATCAAAAATTTTAATGCTGAGTGATCAGAATAAACAATGACTTTCGCCCCTAACAGATATGATCGAAACTTTTCGAGGGCAAACACAACAGCTAGCAATTCTTTTTCCGTGGTGGTGTAGTTCATTTGGGCATCAGCGAGGGTGCGGCTCGCATAATATATCACCACAGGCTTCTTCTCAACTCTTTGACCTAGGACAGCTCCTACAGCATAGTCTGAGGCGTCACACATGATCTCAAAAGGGAGCGACCAATCAGGAGATTGGAGAATAGGAGCTTGTGTGAGGGATGCTTTCAAAGAGTTGAACGCCTTTAGACAGGACTCATCAAGATGAAAGGGAGTGTCCTTGGCAAGTAGTTGTGTGAGTGGTCGAGCAATGGTGGAGAAGTTTTGAATGAATCTGCGGTAGAATCTTGCATGGCCAAGAAAGGAACGGATCTGTTTGACCGATGAAGGGGGAGGAAGATTAGAAATCAAATCTACCTTTACTTTGTCAACTTCTATTCCCCTCTCTGAAACTACATGGCCTAAAACGATCCCTTCTCTTACCATGAAGTGGCTCTTCTCCCAGCTCAACACTAGATTTGACTCAATGCATCTTTTCAATACCCGAGTCAAATTTCCAAACAATCATCAAATGAATCACCAAACACTGAAAAGTCATCCATAAAAACTTCAAGCATTCTCCCACCATTTCAGAGAAAATGGACATCATACACCGCTGGAATGTGGCAGGAGCATTACACAGCCCAAATGGCATTCTTCTAAAAGCAAATGTGCCATATGGGCATGTGAACGTTGTCTTTTCTTGATCTTCCGGGTAAATAGCAACCTGGTTGTACCCGGAATAGCCATCCAAAAAGTAATAATACTTCTGCCCTGCCAGTCTCTCCAAAATCTGATCTATGAATGGTAGTGGAAAATGATCTTTCTTTGTAACTGAATTTAATTTTCTATAATCAATGCAAATTCTCCACCCTGTTGGTAATCGTATAGGAACTTCTTCTCCTTTCTCATTTGTTACAACTGTTAGCCCTGACTTCTTGGGAACAACTTGAGTTGGGCTCACCTACTTGCTATCAGAAATGGGATATATGATCCCGGCATCCAACCATTTGACCACTTCTTTCTTCACCACCTCTTTCATACTTGGATTCAGCCGACGCTGCATCTCTCTGCTCGGCTTGGCATTGTCCTCTAAGTAAATGTAATGCATACACACATCCGACTGATACCCTTCAAATCGGCCACAGACCAACCTATCGCCCTCTTGTGCTCCTGAAGGATATCTAGGAGTTGGGATTCCTGAGTAGCAGTGAGGTTGGAAGCAATGATTACGGGTAAAGTTTGGTTAGGACCTAGATAAACATACTTCAAAGGATCTGGTAGAGCCTTCAATTCTAGACTGGGCGGCTGATCCAAAGATGGAAGAATAGGTTCAACTTGAAGTGGAGGGAGTGGCTCTACTCTAGAGTGGGGTGCACTAGAAAGTGGAGAATCCTGGAGCATGCTACCCTCTTCTAGACATTCCTCATTAACTTCTAGACTTTCTTCAATTAGTTCTTCAAAAACATCAATGACATTATATTCCTCCTCATGGTCTGGATATTGAGATGCTTTGAATACATTCAGAGAAACCTTCTCTCCTCCAAAGGAAATATCCATCATCCCCGTGGCACAATTTATATTGACATTGGCCGTAGCAAGAAACGGACGTCCCAAAATAATAGGTGTGTGCTTTAATTCCTGGGACGAGGCCATATCCAGAATAAGAAAGTCCACCGAGAAATAACACTCATGCACCTTCACAATCACCTCTTCCAATAGTCCCCTTGGAGTTTTTACAGATCGATCTGCCAGTTGAAGGATTATAGATGTAGGTTTCAACTCCCCTAGATCAAATTGCTCATATATAAAGGTGGGTAACAAGTTCACACTGGCTCCAAGGTCCAGCAATGCTCTATCAAATGTAATTCCATCTATGTCACAAGAGATCAATGGAGCTCCGGGGTCCTTCAATTTTTTAGGCAAATGATTCATAACAACTGCGCTGACATCTTCAGACAAGCGGACCTTTTGTCTTACTGCCTTTGGTTCCCTTTTTGGTGTACATAGCTCTTTCAAAAATTTTACATACGTTGGCACATGTTTGATTGCATCCAATAGTGGAATATTGATGTTCACCTGTTTAAACAATTCCACTAGTTCTTCTTGTTGGACCGGCTTTCTCTTTTGAGCTTTTGGCTTCAATGCATCAGGGAATGGGACCTTAGGAACATACTCTCGGGGTCCTTCATCAACCTTTGATTTTCCTTTGTCCAGCTTGTTTTCTCCCCCCTCTTGTCTCTTCTTTTCTTGCATAATTACCGGCTCTTCATCTTCACTATCACTTTCCTTATAGGCATCTTGGCCCGAACTACTTCCGACATCCTTAGCCTGATGAGGATCATTAAGAATTTTCCCGCTCCTAAGGCTAGAGATGGCTTTGGCATTCTCGAACTGAGGACCTATAGGAGGGGGCAGCTCAGGTTGGTTGGGCTGATTGGGTTGAGGAAGAATGGGAGCTCTTGGAGGGAAGCCTGGAGGTTGTTGATTGCGGGGGTTGGCCACCGGTTGGCTAGGGAGCTGGCCTACCTCTCTTCTCATGTTGTTGGCAGCAAGTTGCCCTATCTGGTTCTCTAACTTGGAAATGGATTGTGCTTGGGTAAGGATGAGTTGTTGGAGTTGTTCAAACTTGTCATCAAAAGTGGGCTGAGTAGGAGGTGGTTGATAATGTGGTTGATGTGAACGGTGTGCAGGAAATTTCTGAAATTGGCCCTGAGCAAATTGAGCTTGAGGATATGGGGCCTGAGCTTGATGGAAAGGTGATTGTTGATGGAAAGGAGGCTGATAAGAGAGATTTTGGTTTAACTGACTTCGCATGGAAAATGATTGTTTCGAATTTGGATGGTGTGAGGGATGAGATTGGGTGGATGGGCCTTGGTTAGACTTCCAAGAAAAATTTGGATGATTTCTCCAGCCCGGATTGTAAGTGTTTGAATAAGGATCATATGTGGGCTTGGAGACACCTTGAGCAGCAAAGATTTGTTCTTGGATAAATGGGGGGAGTTGGGCTGCTGTGGGACACCCAATCACGGAATGGCTAGGGCTCGAACACAAAGCACAGATTTCTTCTTGACTTGGGGTTGAGATTTGTTGAGGTTGAGGGGCAGAAGGGAGAGAGGGTTCCTGTCTAGACATGGACAACAACTGGTCTAGCTTTTGGGCAACCATATCGACCTTCTCTATCTTTTGCGCCAACAAATCCATTTTATTCAACTTTTGGGTTATGGCATTAATATCTATCTTGTTCTCACACTCACCTTGGCTCTTAACTTCATAAAGTCCACCCCTCTTAGAAGGCCCAATCATTCTTTCATATAATGAAAGCGAGGTATGGCTTATGGAATTTTCACTAAGCATTTCGAATAAATCATAAGCCTCATCCTCGCTCTTACTCATGAATGCTCCCCCACATGATGCATCCACCATCTGTCTATAATTCTCCGCCAAACCCTCATAGAATGCCTGTACAATTTGCCATCTTGATAACCCATGGTGGGGGCATTTCCTCAATAAATCTTTTAGTCTATCCCATGCTTCATGGATATGTTCCCCTGGGTTTTGTGTGAATCCAGTAATTGCTCTTCTCATGGTATTGGTTCGCCCTATGGGATAGAACTTCTTCAAAAATTCTTTTTGCATTTCCGCCCATGTATCAATGATTCTACCCAAGGCTCCTAACTAATATTTGGCTTTATCCTTGAGAGAGAATGGGAAGAGAGTTAGCCTAAGAGCATCATCAGAGAAATTTTGGATTTTAACAGTTGAGCAGATCTGAAGGAACTCATCAAGATGTTTGTAAGGGTCTTCATTAGGATTTCCATAGAAAGACGGTAGCATTTGGATGGTACTAGACTTGATTTCATAATGAACCGCCTGGTTCTGAGGTGCTTAGACATAGAAGGATGGTTGGTATTGATTGGGCAAGAAATAATCCTTCATTTGCTTTGGAGGATTGGGATTTTCGGCCATTAGATTTTGGTGGTGAGGTCCTTGATTTTCGGCCATGAGATCTTGTTGGAGATCGTTCCCTGGATACAAGACTCTCTCAATTTCTTGAATGGGTCCTAGTAGGTTTGGATGTTGAGATCTTCTACCTTGCATTAACTAGGACGAAGAGAGAAATGAAAGATTTTTTTTTATTATTTTTGTTTGTTTATTATTATTTTTGACACAAAATAGGATGAGGAAAGAGAAGAGGAGAACAAAAAAAAAAATTGATTTTTTTTGTTTTAATTTTTTTATGCAATCACAAACAAGTTATCACACAAATTTCCTAATGACCTAGATGTGACCTAGACCTATAAATTGGGTTTCACAAAATGATTAAAGTGAAACTTAAGTTCACCCTCAATGTTTCCACCGGTCAGGTAAGGGGTGGGGAAGTGGGAGGTTCCCCCTACTTTCGTAGGGACCTAATTATGCCAAACCACTATCCCGCTTAAGGCGTTTGCCGTCCGACCGTCTTGCTTAGGCACCGGTTTTCACAAGAGGGTAAGCCCAAATAACACAAGAACCACAGTGTGAACCTAGGGCCAATGTCTACTGAATTTTATTTAAGGTCTAGGTGATGCAAAGATGCAAGGGAATTATGATTTGTGGGCTAAGGAAGGGTGATGAAATCCCCACCTTATCTTGTTTATGGGTGTTGCCCTTAGAATATTTTAGAAATGATATGCAACAAACCAAGTTCAAACAAGGGGTTCTATGCAAGCATGGAAATGCATGAGCATGCTTTTGAAAAAAATAGAGTACTCACCTTGCCTCCCGCAATCTTCAATAATGCAATTAACAATAATTAAACAACAAGAAAAAACAAAGTCTATCCTAAATGATGCATGACCTAAAACATGGAAGTGTGGGTTCTACTCTTGCAATGGACATTTTTATTGAAGTTCAAGTGATGTTTTTTTTTTTGTTTTTATTTAATGAACCTATCTAACCACAAGATATGAAATGTAGAGAAATGAAATTGAAATGAAAGAGAAAAAGTTTGGATACTTACTTGAAAAGCGTTCCCTCGTTCCTTTTTTTTTTTTTTGAAATGAATGACTAAATCACAAAGATGAAAGAAAGAAAGACAAACTCATCTCTAATTTTTTTGAGTTTTCAAGTTACTTTTTTCTCCCTTTTTTTTTCACCTGCAAAAAAAAGAAAAGAGAACTTTATTAGTATACTATAAACACAAGGAAAACAAAGTTCTTAAGTCAAACATCATCATTCTTCCCCGGCAACGGCGCCAAAAATTGATTACGCGAAAGTTCGTCGTTTAAAACACGCGTATAACAATCTTAAAACCGCACTCGCACAAAATGATCAAAAGAGAATGTAGTATTAGGACAAGCACGGGTCGAATCCACAAGGAAGAAGAGATTTTTAGAGTTAAAAACTTTGGACTCCTTTGGAAAATATTTATGATTTGATTATTTGAAGAAAAATCATGAAACAAAGAACGATTCTAACACTTAATTAAAAACACCTATGATTATGCGCCTATGCTATAGAAATTAATTGCATGAAGTGAAAAGAAGAGATAGAAGAAGGGGGTAGAGATGGAAGAAGATCAAGAACTAGATCAAAAGAACAACTCTCTTCATTAACTTAAAAGAAAAGGTACATGAAGTGCAAGACAAGCTTACAACAAAGAGGTGACAAGATTACAATGAAGTAACATAACATAAAAGTAATGACAAAAAGAGGGGCCTGAGATATGAATATAGTAGTAACAATGGTGATGACGCCGTCGTCTCCTCCTCGCCGAGCTTTGGAGAGGATCGCTCCGCCTTGAAAGAGATCACCGTGTACACCGGGAGGAAGTCGCCTTTGTTGTTGAAGCTGCCTTTGGAGGGTGAATAACTTTGAACCCAAGAGGAATTAGGGGATGCCCAAGAAGAAGAAGTTGAAGAGGAGGGATATAGGAAGAACTTTGATGAAGAACTCAGATAGAAAAGAAGAGCAGAAGAGCTTCAAAATAGAGACATAACCGAAGCTAGCACCTCGGATGAACAGTGAAATCACAGGACAGCAAGTTGAAAAATGAGAAATAGCTTCAAAACCAGAATGAATTAGAAGATGAGCAAAAAGAAGAAGTTGTAGAACACGTAAAAATCAAGAACTTTCATGAAGACAGCAAGAGCAGAAAATGACTAGAAGAGGGAGAAATAAGGGAAAGAACAGAGAACAATACTGGGTCGCAGATGAACAGGATAGCACAGTGAAAAACACAAAATATCTTGAAAATCAGAAGGAATTAGAAGTTGAGCAAGAAGAAGAAATTGTAGAGGACTTAAAAATGAAGAACTTTCATGAAGAACACAAAAGGAGAAAATGAACTTACATGGGAGAAACTGGAGGCCTAAGGTTAGGAGAGAAAGAGGGAGAGTGAAAGATTGCTCAAAAAAGACTCCTTTCCTCCTCCTTACCATGGGCTATTTATAGGGAAAGTTTGGTAGATAGAGGGTGGAGATTATATCAAAAGGAGATGAATGGCTGAGATTCAAATGGAATATGATGCATGGGGAAGAGTAAAAGTAGGTGGGCACCCCCTTTCTTGGACTTTAGGCACCCCATTTTACAAGGCTCATCATGTCTCTCCTTTAATTCAAACTTTGAATGTCCTTTTCCTCCTTTCCAAACTTAAAGTTTGGATTCCTCCTTTTCAAACTTTGAATTCGAAAATTTGAACTTTCCTTTCCCTCCAACCAAAATAAGTTGAATTCTTTATTTGACTTGGTCAAAATGGTGATGACCCTTTTGCCCCCGGCTTCTTTTGTAATTACCTTCGATGTCCTACACACACATAATTACACTTTAGTCCATAAAAATTACCACAATGTGCACATCAATCTCAAATGCTCATGATTATGTAATGGAGAATTAATGCTCATGGTCCTCAACTTTAATTTATTATTAAATAAGACAATCAAATTAATCAATTTACGTGAAAGCTCCAATTTAAATGCAGAGTTGAGGTTAACTATGAAATATGCATAATTACCTAATTATATGCACATAAAATGGTGTACATGCAATGAATTGTCATAAGAAATAGACACTTATCAACGGACACGCTCGGACGACACGGCGCGTTCATCAAGAATGCGCCACTGGACTATAGCGCGACAACGGGCCGAGCCCGGTTCGCGAAATACGCCCAGAAAACGCAAAACCACGCCCATTCACCACCCCTGGTGAAGGGAAAACAACGGGGGATCACCCCACAACGCCCTAGCATGCATCTGGAGCCCCCAAATCGATCAAAAACTCCTTGATTTCGGCGGTGATTCGGTGGGTTTAGAGCTTCCTTGAGGTGGGGGGACGGATCCTTGCCCTCTTCATAGCATTCCCCGTGATTTCTAGGCCATGGAGAGGCCGAGTGGGGTTAAATCCATGCCGGGAACCAAAACATGAAATAGCGGGCTAAAACCATAGATCGGGCGAGCTCTCCCCAAATCATGGAAAACCCCAAACCCGCTCAAACAAGCCTCTCTCGGTGGAGGCATGGGGGCGTGGTTGGAGTTTTTAGGCGTTTCCGCCGTTTTCAGGCGCGGACTGAGAACGCGCTATACTCCAGTGGCGCGTTCTTGATGGTCGCGCTGCCCCGATTGGGCGCGTTCATCGGAGAAGATGAACAGTAGGGCGGTTTTGGTCGTGCTAGGGGTCCCTAGCGCGATCTGCCTTGTCGCGCTAGGGGGCCCTAGCGCGACCTGCCTTGTCGCGCTAGGGAGGCAGGTCGCGCTAGGAGGCCCTAGCGCGATCTTCCCTGTCGCGCTAGGGGGTCCTAGCGCGTTCTTCCTTGTCGCGCTAGGGGTCCCTAGCGCGATCTGTCCTATCGTCGAGACCCCTAGCGCGATCTGTCCTGTCGTCGGGTGTTCCTCTTGGGCCGTGTGTGTGTCCTGGACACCCCGTGGAGTTCCGGGACCGTGTCTTTGGGTGTCCGGAGGTTCCGTTTGCCTTGGTCATGCGTTTGGCTGTGGGCGGTGCGTCCGTTTCTTCTCCGACCGTGGTCACCGTGCGATGGTGATGGTACGTGGGACGGCCCCCGTACTTCGTCCGGTTCGGACGTTGTTTTCCGTGGTCTTGAGAGTCTACTCCTTCAGTGACCCTCCACTAGTCGTAGCCCACCAGTACGAGGTGCTGGTCTCACCTGGGAGTGGTGTACGGGCATTCACCTTTGAGACGGTTTGTGGACCGGTTACCGTAGGCCCCTAGTCGGTAGCCAAAGTCCGGATACGGGGGAAAACTGGTCAGAGGATCAGACCTAGTGACGCAAGGTCTATGTGTGCACGCGTGGTTGGGGGCGGTTGGACCCACGTCGACGGGCGTGACCCCAGCTAGTTACTTGTTTGTGGTTACTCGTGCGGTGTCTACGCCTCGGGTAGGACCTACCACGTCAGGCGGTTCACCTGCGGCGCGGTGTAAGACGTCAGATGACGCTACCGGCTGTGCTTCTAGTGGGTGTTACTCCTGTCGAGTACGGAGCGACAGACTATCAGTCGAGTGTTTCCAACCTTCGGGTTTTACCGATTCGACCTTTGAGCTTTGGTCTTCTTACCGTGGCACGTGTGTCGGTTTACGTGCCGTAGGGTCTTGTCTTGTAGAGTACAGGGCTTTCCCTTCCGAGGTACTCTCCTACCGCTAGTGTAGTTGTTTCTCGTTTTACGAGGTAGGGTCCGAGTGATCCCTACTGAGTCTTGTTCCGAGACTCATTCCCTGCGTGTTTTCACCGTGTTTCAGGTGAGGCGCCACCCCAGTGGAGCGCGTCTGGGGTGCAGCGTGGTGCGGGTGCCCAGAGGTAGTGCCAGAGGTCAGAGCCGGGGTATGCCCCGTGTAGCTGTACTTTTCTTTCTTGTCACTGTACTAGTCGTGGACTACTGTTACTATTGTTGTTATTTGATTGTGGACCATGAAAAATGTTAATTTATTTCCTGCTTCATATTATAACTGTTTAATTCCTGCAATTATTTGTGATACTTGTGTAGTTTCCACACCATCCTTTTAACCCTTCCGAGTCTTCGGGCTCGTGGGTGGCGGTGCGAGTCTCGGGTTATCGGGCCTTCCCGGTAATCGGATTCTCGGGTCGTTACAAGAATCCACCCCCCCTCCCATGGGGGAATAAGAAACAATGACTCCGCCTCGCTCTAGAGGCATATGAAGAGAAATACGCCCCGCCTGGAGGGGTAGAAGAAGCAGAATCTACCCCGGCCTGGGGGTATAAGAAGTAAAAGATACACCCCGTGCCGGGGGCATATGAAGAGAAACTGGACCTTGACCTGGGTGCACGTGAAGCAAGAATATACCCCCCCCAGGGGCATCTGAAGCAGGACAAACAACACGCCCCGGCCTCGGGGCACTTGAAGAGAATAAACCCCGCCTGGGGGGGCATATGAGACGAAGCTACACCCCGGCCTAGGGGCATTAGAAGCAAGTTACACCCCGTCTTGGGGGCATATGAAGAAAGCAACCCCATCTTGGGGGGCACGAGAAGCAAAACAAACCCCCGCCTTGGGGGCATATGAAGCCAAGAATCACCCCCCGCCTTGGGGTCACCAAGAAGCAGAATTATACCCCACTTTGGGGGGGGCAAGAAGAAAGAAACACACCCCGCCTTGGGGGCATCACAAGCAGCAATACACCCCGGCTTAGGGAAATATGAAGAGAAATATACCACAAGCAGTAATACACCCCGGCTTAGGGGACTATGAAGAGAAATATATCTCGTTCTGAGGCATAATAAGCAGAAGAATCTACCTCAACCTGGGGGCACAAGAAGCAATAGAGCTATGCCCTGGCATAGGGGCACGCAAAAAAATAAAAAACAAAATAAAAAAAACACATCCTGCCCTTGGTGCACATGGAAGCAAGCCACACCCCCACCTTGGGGGCATAAGAAGCAAGAATATACCTCGCCTCGGGGGCATAGAAGCCACAAAGAGTACACCCCAGCATAGGGGCATCTGAAGAAGAGACACATACCCCTCTTGGGGGCATAGAAGTCATAAAAGAATACGCCCCGCCTTGAGGGGCACAAGAAGTAAAATACACCCCAGCATAGGGGGCATCTGAAGAAGAGACACATACCCCGCCTGGGGGCATAGAAGCCATAAAAGAATACGCCTCATCTTGAGGGGTACAAGAAGTAAAATACACCCTGCCTTGGGGACACTAGAAGTAGAATACACCCCGGCTTAGGGGCATTTGAAGAAGAAACATACCCCGCCATGGGGGCATGGAAGCCATAAAGAATACACCCCGCTAGGGGGCATAAAAGATATAAAGAATACACCCCGGTTTAGGGATATTTTAAGAAGGAACATACCCCGCCAGGGGGCATAGAAGCTATAAAGAATACACCCCGGCTTAGGGGCATTTGAAGAAGAAACATACCCCGCCATGGGGGCATGGAAGCCATAAAGAATACACCTCGCTGTGGGGGGGACATTTGAAGAAGGAACATACCCCGCACGGGGGCATTTGAAGAAGAGACATACCCCGCCTGGGGGCACAGAAGCAAAGAGACATACCCTCCCGACCTAGGGGGCAGATGAAGAAGAGCTACACCCCAACTCGGGGGCACATTAAGAGAAATACACTCCAGTATAGAGGCATTAATGAGAAAAGAAGAGCAAAATAAAGAAAAAGAGAGACACGAAATAGACGTGGTCTTCGCACTCGCCTCTCCATATAAAAACAAGAGAAGAAAAGAAAGAAGAGTCATGAGGCAGACGTGGTCTTCGAACCCGCCTTTCTACACATAAAAAAAGAAGAGAAGAAAAGAAAGAAGAGTTACGAGACAGACGTGGTCTTCGCACCCGCCTCTTCACACAAAGGAAGAAGAGAAGAAAGGAAAGAATGCCCCGAGGCAGACATAGTCTATTACCTACGGTCTTTGGCCATCCACCCAATAAACCTCTCACATGATCGGCGTCACGACCTTTCGTCCGAACCGAGGATATTCAGCCATCGGGGCTTCAACCGAAAGATGTTCAGCCATCGGGGCTTTAAACCGACAGATACTCCGCCATCGGGGCGTTACACCGAAAGATATTTAGCCATCGGGGCTTCAACCGAAAGATGTCCAGCCATCGGGGCTTCAAACCGATAGACACTCCGCCATCGGGGCATTGCACCGAAAGATATTTAGCCATCGGGGCTTCAACCGAAAGATATTCAGCCATCGGGGATTCAAACCGACAGATACTCCGCCATCGGGGCATTGCACCGAAAGATATTTAGCCATCGGGGCTTTAACCGAAAGATGTTCAGCCATCGGGGCGTTAAACCGACTAAACCTTCCGCCGACGGGGCGTTAAACCGACTAAACCTTCCGTCGACGGGGCGTTAAACCGACTAAACCTTCCGCCATCAGGGCGTTAAACTGACTAAACCTTCCGCTGACGGGGTGTTAAACCGACTAAACCTTCCACCATCGGGGCGTTAAACCAACTAAACCTTCTGTCGACGGGGCGTTAAACCGACTAAACCTTCCGCCGACGGGGCGTTAAACCGACTAAACCTTCCGCCATCGGGGCGTTAAACCGACTAAACCTTCTGCCGACGGGGAATTAAACCGACTAAACCTTTCGCCGACGGGACGTTAAACCAACAAAACATTCCACCGATGGGGCGTTAAGCCGACCGATGTCAAGCCAACAAGCAACTCCACCTGCGGCCTTTGGCCACCCAACAGAATCAACCATTCATTTTGGTTCGGATCCTTCCCCGGCTAGAGGATCAAAGAATCAACCTTTCACTCTGGTTCGGGTCCTTCCCCGGCCAGAGAATCAAAAGAATAAACCCTTCCACTTTGGTTCGGATCCTTTCCCGGCCAGAGAATTAAAGAATCAACCTCCCACTTTGGTTCGGATCCTTTCCCGGCCAGCGAATTAAAGAATCAACCTTTCACTTTGGCTCGGATCCTTTCCCGACCAGGGAATTAAAGAATCAACCTTTCACTTTGGCTCGGATCCTTTTTCCAGCCAGAGAATTAAAGAATCGACCTTTCACTCTAGTTCTGATCCTTTTCCCGGTCAGAGAATCAAAGAATCGACCTTTCACTTTGGTTCGGATCCTTTTCCCGGCCAGAGAATTAAAGAATCAACCTTTCAATCTGGTTCGGACCCTTCGCCGGCCAGAGAATCAAAGAATAAACCTTCCATTTTGGTCCAAACCCTTCACCGGCCAGAGAACAAAAGGGGACCTTTCTCTTCGGCTCTCATATCCCGCTACCCGACGCCCTTCGGCTCAACCATTTCGGCCAAGGCCCACTATCAAGATTAATCCATCCGTCCCACCACGCTCTCTGATATTTTTCGGCTTTATAGCCTACGTCTAACATCTCTCGACTTGCCAGCCTGCTCCCAATATCCCTTGGCTTTTTAGACTACTTTTCAGTACCCTTTGGCTTTTATAGCCTGCTTCCCAACTTTGGCTCTTACAGCTTGCTCCCTTTGGCCTCCATGGCCTGCTCCCCAATTCTGACTTTTATAGCCCGCTTCCCAACTTCGGCTCTCGCAGCCCGCTTCCCAACTTGGGTTCTCGCAGCTTGCTTCCTTTTGGCCTTTATGCCATGCTTCCCCAATGTCCCTCGGCTTCTATAGCCCGCTTCCCTGATGTCCTTTCGGCCCTCCGTGGTCTGCTTCCCTAATACTTTTATTACCACCACACTTATACGTAACGACAATACATTCTTACGCAAAAAAAAAGAGAACAAAAAAAGGAGAAAGAGAAGAAAAAAAGGGGAGAAAAAGGAGGAGAGAATGCCTGATTGCCATGTTTGCATGCTTGATTGTAATATAGAATAATACACCTCCTTGGAATTTTCTAGGACCGTGTTTCCTTGCTAAATAATAATACCCCGATTCCGGATGCGCGCGCGTCACGGCATACGCTCGAAAAGAACCCAATTATGGCGGGTGCACACATCAAGAGGAAGAGTCATGGCTGAACTGCTAAGTCAAATTCATAAAATAAACCTGAGGCAACGCTCCTACACTTCGCACTTAATGTGTTCGATGGCCTTAGACCATAGGGATTGCCCAAATTTCTTCTTAGCACTCTACGGAGACTTGAATTCCTGCACTCACGTGAAAGGTAATCGTGAGGAAAAAGCTGCCTACCCCCACTGTAAAAAAACGAGAGAAAAAAAAAGAGAGAGAAGCGCGGATCTGAGTATCCGGGAATCCCCACTGAAATAAATGAGGAGACTCGCGCGAAATGGTGAAGCGAATCATAATAAGGACGAATCCTAGTAGCCGGGAATCCCCATTGAGACACATGAGGAGACTCGCGTCGAACGGTGAAATCCGCTACCAAAATAAACAGATGGGGGCTGTGTGAAGCTACCGAAAGTCGAAAGCCTGAGACTAATGTGTAGGCGCTAGAGTGATCCTCGAGTGTCACTAGGAAAACCTACATATCCCTATGGTTAGGGCCCTTTGTTCACACGTTTGCACTGCCATGCCACAGAGAATTGTCTCGGGTGAAATGCGTGAATTTAAGATGTGCATGCAAGACATGCGATATCCTCTTGACGGGTGCACCACCCCTCAGTTGTGCCTCGTGGCCCGCACCGTGTCTGCGAATTGTGGGCGATGCCCCTATCCCTTCCCCTATAGAGGGGGCTACCTTACTTATACTTATGTTATGCCTGCTAATGGATGCCTGCATGCTTGGATGAAGAAATGAATAATAATAATAATAAATCAATCAAAAAAAATTAATCAATTTTGGCTACCATAGTCTGTCTTCCCCAATTTTGGCTCGTGGAGCCCAATCTTGGCCCCCCTGGCCTACCTTCCTGCCCTTCCGGCTCGCTAATTTCCCAACTTCAGCTTCTGTAGTCCGCTTCCCCAATATGGGCTCTCATAGCATGCTTACCAGATTTGGCTCTCGTGGCCAGCTTCCTAACTTCGGCCCTGGTAGCCCGCTTCCCCGATTTCAGCCTTCACGGCCTACTTCCGCAACACCGATTCTGGCCCTTGCGGTCCACTTTCCCGGGTTCAAATTTCACAGCCGGTGCTCCCGACGCATTAAAGAATATTAAATCCTTTCACTCTAGTTTGGACCCTCTGTCCGACTGGAGAACTAAAAGATGCTCTCCACTCTAGATCGGACCTTCCGTCCGGTTGGAGAATCAAAAGATCCCTTTCACTTTAGCCCGGACCTTCCATCCGGCTAGAGAATAAAAAATACTCTCTCCACTCTAGGCCGGACCTTCCGTCCAGTTAGAGAACAAAAGATCCCTTTCACTTTAGCTCGGACCTTCCATCCGGCTAGAGAACAAAAGATCATTTCACTCTAGATCAAACCTTCCGTCCGGCTAGAGAACAAAAACGGTCCTTTCACTTTGGTCCGGGCCTGTCACCCAGCCAGATAACAAAAAGAGCCTTTCACTCTAGATCGGACCTTCCGTCTGGTTAGAGAATAAACATCTCCTTGTCACTTCAGCCCGGAGTTTCCATCCATCTGAAGAATAAGGGACTCTCTCTCTCTGATCTGGCTCGTAGACTTTCCGTCCACTTGGAGAACTAAAAGACCTTTCTTAGACGGCTCCCCCGGCGCATTAAAGAACAAAGCAGCCTTTCACCCCGGCCCGAGCCTGCCGTTCGGGTAAGGGATCACCTCTTTTCCTGGCGCTAACACTAGCCCGTTTCAGTGACTTGACCATCCCTCCGTCCCTTCGGGGTCACGAACAACCCATTTTGACCGAGACCTGTAGTCTAGGTCATTGAATTAACAAATTCTTCTCTCCGTCCCTTCGGGCGACGAACAGTTCTCCTGAATCAACGAATTCTCCTCTATGTCCCTTCGGGTGACAAGCACTCATTTTGAATCAACAAAACTCTTCTCTCCGCCTCTTTCAGTGACAAATAGTCCATTTGATCCGGACCTCTCGTTCAGATCTTTAAATCAACAAGTTCCTCTCTCCGTCCCTTTTGGGTGACGAATATCCCCGTTGAATCGACAAACTCTTCTCTCCGTCCCCTCGGGTGACGAATACCCCTCTTGATTTGGACCTTCCGTCCAGTTCATTGAAGCAACAAAACTCTTCTCTCCATCCCTTTGGGTGACGAATCCCCCTCTGATTTGGATCTGCCGTCCGGATCATTAGAGGAATAAACCCTTCTCTCCGCCCTCGTGGCTCACCTTCCAACAACTTCGGCTCCTGTAGCCGCCTTCCAACATCCTTCGGCTCTTGCAGCCCCGCTCTCCACGTCGTGTCAATGAATCTCTCAGCCGGTCTGCACCCGCAGGCCCCGCTCTCTCATCCCTCGCTTGCGCCGCCTGCAGGTGGGGGGCATTTGTGGACACTAAAAATTTCTCACCCCATGTTTACGTACAGGGGAATAAAGAATGGGAGAAAAGAGAAAAGAATATGAGATAAAGGAAAGAAGAAGAGGAAAACACACCTTCAACTGCCTTCTAACGGCACAACCCCAAACAGCCCCCAGCGGCACACTCTGAAGTGCCCCAGCGGCACACCGTCCTCAAGGCCCCTCCAGCGGCACACTATGCATGCCTCCAACGGCACACCCTTAAAGCCTCCAACGGCACACCCTGAAAGCCCCAGCGGCACACCCCTGCCAGTGCCCAGCGGCACACCCTTAAGTGCCCTCTAACGGCACACCCTTGGGTGCCTCCCAGCCGCACACTTGTTCGGCCCCCCCAGCGGCACACCCCTGGTGCCTCCCAGCGACACACCCAGGGCAGCCCTTCAGCGCCACACTTGTTTGGCCCCCCCAGCGGCACAGCGTCCCATCTCATTACGATGCTCTGTTTTCACTCAAGCACGGAGCATTTAATGCTCACGCCGCTGGCTCCTGCTCCGGCCGACAGCGTAGCGACAGCAGGCCATCGACGTCAACCTCGGCCAACCAGGTGAAGGCACGCCAGCTCCCTCCTGCTGTCCCTACATACAGGCCACTTGATGGCTTCGGACGGGAGAAGAAAAAAGAGGAGAAGAAGAAGGCTTGGCCTTCGAAGCGGCCAACCCCCATTCAATATAAAAGGAGGCTCGCTCGTTGGCTGGCCAGAATGACACAGAAGCCAGAGAAGAAGAGAAGAGAGACGAAGAGGCAAGGAGAGAGAGACACCGCCAGAAAAGAGAAGACAAAAGAAAAAAAAGAGAGAAGAGAAGAAGGAGGGCTCCATAGTGGGGTTTCTCCCGCCGCCGCCGAGCAAGAGAGAGTAAGAGAGAGAGAGAGGGAGCTTGATGTAGTAGGGGGACGTGGGGGAAAGGGCAGTGGGTGGTCACCCTGCTCCGATCCCCAACACTTCTCCCCCTTTTTCTTCTTCTTCTTCCCAGTTCTTTTGTTCTTCCATTTTCTTTCTTGTTCGTAGCCTTAGCTCGGGCATGATTTGTAATCTATATGGCCGGCCATGGCCTTTTGTTCCCCCATGAATGAGTATTGTCCCCTTTGATGGGTTTTCTCGTCGTCTTGATTGATTTGTGCCACCGGGGGCTTGATCAGCCCAGTGCCCCTGCCCCATTAGCACGCCAGCCCCTTTTGGGGCCTTGCCCGGTGCGCCTACACCCCCGTCTAGCGGTACACCTTCTGGCTCCTTGGCCGGCACACCCCTCTGCGCCTTCGGCGACACATCTGCCCGTGCCCTCAGCGGTACACCCCACTTGTCCTTCACCCACTTGTCCTTCAGCGGCAGAATCTTGTGTGCCTTGGCCGGCATACACCCTTAACCAGCTTCCACCGGTACACCTTTCTCAGCCCTCCAGCGGCACAGCCCCTCACTTGAGCCCAGCCCGGCACAGCCTTGCACTTATCTTCAGCTGGCACACCTTGGCCAAGTTCTTCCCCGGTGCACTCTTAGCTAGTCTTAGGAGTATCTTCCGCTCGTTGCTTCTTCCAGGTCTTCCGAAGTTTTATCGAAGGTGTTGTCGCCCTTGGCACGCACCTCAAATTGTTGGGTTCCGCCACTCCATGTGGGTGCGTTCCCTGTATCTCCCTTACGCCCCGAGTCAAGGGGAGGTGCTGCCGAATTTTTTTTATTAAAAGTAATGTCATGATAAAAGACAAAGTGAAGTAAATAATGAATGAACGAATAATGATAAGACATCCTAATCAAAACAATGGAACCGTACGAGACTCAGAGGATTGGGCTGCTGAACATGGCCCCGGACTTAACCACTCAATGAAGAATTGAGAACCTGGCCACCCGGAACTCCTCCATCTGAACTTCATATGCTAAAAGGGACCCCCTTTCCAACCCTCACACCAGCCCATCCTTCTCCCTTGGCCTTCAACGGCACACTCTCCACCAGCCTCCAGCGGCACACTCTCCACCAGCCTCCAGCGGCACACTCCCTTGGCCTTCAACGGCACACTCTCCACCAGCCTCCAACGGCACACTCCTTTGGCCTTCAACGGCACACTCTCCACCAGCCTCCAGCGGCACACTCTCTACCAGCCTCCAGCGGCACACTCCCTTGGCCTTCAACGGTACACTCTCCACTAGCCTCCGGTGGCATACTCCCTTGGCCGTCAACGGCATACTCCCTTAGCCTTCAACGGCACTCTCTCCACCAGCCTCCAGCGGCACACTCTAATCAGACCCTGCTGTGAGCTGCTCGGGCCCTACCCTAGCTATACCGACTCGGTCAGAACCCACATGGACCTCCCTTCGGCCCTCCGATGGCCCACTCCTCCACATACCCCCTAAGTGCAAATAAGAGAAACACGATAATAATAATCATAAAAAAATATATAGATCCAAAAATACATATAAAAGATGCAATAGAAGAAATAAACCAAATACACATATAAACACATGGCAAATAAAAAAGGGAAATGCACGCGATAAAAGGTAATAATAATAAAATAATAAAACTACCCAAAAAGGCATAAAGGAGAAATAAGCAACTAAAAAAATGAAATGACTAGAACCCGGATAATAATAATAAGAAATAGAAAATGCCACCTCGCAGCCTCGCTTCTCCCCGTGACCCGGTGCAAAAGGAGTAATAATTCCGCCCTCACAGGCCGGTCTTGAGTCTCGGGAATTACCCCGGCATGGCCATGGCCCGACCTTGTTCTGGGCCGATATTCCGATCAAACCAGGCCCGTCCTCCGCCCGGATCCTCTCCGGTCCGTTATTGAAATGCCGTGCATCCGGCAGACATTTGTACGGGTTTGTTTCCGTCGCGTATCTATTACGGACCTTTGTCCAAACATAAAGTGGTCCACGAATTGCCGACAAATCTGAATAGAATGAGGCGGCCCTCGTCCTCCCCAAACCCTACGCATGGGAATGTCAATAAGGCCTTCACGGGTCACGCATAGACCTCGGGTCCATCCCGATTATGATCATCGCCCAACCCGTATCCTCGGCCTACAGTCCACTCCCTCTGAATACATATTGGTTCCGGGATCTAATCTCGGGATGCTCCCCCGTTGCCCTTTGGCACCGGAAATATTAATGACGCCCACGCAAGTCTTGTTTCGACCGCGGGGGGCCCACCGCAGTATGGTCGAGGCTTGATCTTGCGCCGAGCCGACAAACTTGTTGGTTTCTGACCGTTTTAACCGAATGCTTCCAGTTTCTCTGAACAATAAATTTGTCGTACCCCAGCATCCATACGTTCCGATTTTCCCGTGACGATTACATCTTTTCTCGAGCCAGACATTCGTCCGAATATTAAATGGTCAGCGTATGACCGACATGATCTCGAATGTTTTCTTTTCACCCTCGTACGAGGACTTCAGCATCTCTTAATAGATTTCTATGCAACTAACTTCCTGGCCATGAGGCCCTGATTCCCAACGATTAATCAAGGGTGTTCCCCTCTCCGAGGGGATGTAAATGATGCCGTAGTCTTTATGGTACGGCGGGTTCTGGTCTCGACACGAACTACACAATCGTCATATTAGTCAGATCGAGCGCACAATAGATCGTCACCTAGGTGACTCGCACGCCCACGCACTTAATAAACGAATAAACCATAGATCTTAATTAATTAATAAAAAGTGTGCCCACAGAAGCGGGCTGCAAGAGCCGAAATTATGGGAAGCAGGCTACGGAAGCCAAAGGGAAGCAGGCTGCAAGAGCCAAAGTTGGGAAGCAGGCTGCAGGAGCCGAAATTATAGAAAGTGGGCCGTGAAGGCCGAATTCTGGGAAGCAGACCGCGAAGGCCGAATTCTGGGAAGCAGGCTGCAAGAGCCAAGGATATTGGGAAGCGGGCTGTAAGAACCAAAATTATGGGAAGCAGGCTGCGGAAGCCAAAGGGAAGCAGGCTGCAAGAGCCAAAGTTGGTAAGCATGCCACGAAGGCCAAAGGTAAGCATGCTACAAGAGCCATAATTGAGAAGTAGGCCACGAAGGCTAAAGGTAAGCAGGCTACAAGAGCCAAAGTTGGGAAACATGCTATAAAAGCCAAAGGGAAGTAGGCTACAAGAGCCAAAGTTGGGAAGCATGCCATGAGGGCCAAAGGTAAGTAGGCTACGAGAGCCAGAATTGGGAGGCAGGCCACGAAGACCAAAGGTAAGCAGGCTGCAAGAGCCAAAGTTGGGAAGCGGGCCGTGAAGGTCGAATTCTGGGAAGCAGGCTACAAAAGCCAAGGGTATTGGGAAGCGGGCTGCAAGGGCCGAAGGATACTGAAAAGTACGCTAAAAAGCCAAGGGATATTGGGAGTAGGCTGACAAGCCGAGAGATGTTAGAAGTAAGCTATAAAGCCGAAAAGATATCGGAGAGCGCGGTGGGACGAATGGATTAATCCTGATAGTGGGCCTTGGCCGATATGACTGTGCCGAAGGGCGTCGGGTAGCAGGATACGAGAGCCGAGGAGAAGGGTTTGTGAAGCGGCGGGTTCGAAGACCACGTCTGCCTCATGATCCTTTTTCTTTTCTTTTCTTCTCTTCTTCTTTTTTTATTGTGAATAGGCGGGTGCAAAGACCACGTCTGCCTCGTGACTCTTCTTTCTCTTCTTCTTTTGTGTGGAGAGGCAAGTGCGAAGACCACGTTCGTCTCGTGACTGTTCTTTTTCTTCTTCTCTTCTTCTTTTGTGTGGAGAGGCAGGTACAAAGACCATGTACGCCTCATGTCTCTTTTTTTCCTTCTTCTCTTCTTCTTTTGTAGAGAGACAGGTGCAAAGACCATGTTTGCCTCGTGACTGTTCTTTTCCTTCTTCTCTTCTTCTTTTGTGGAGAGACAGGTGCGAAGACCATGTTTACCTCATGACTGTTCTTTTCCTTCTTCTCTTCTTATTTTGTGGAGAGGCAGGTGCAAACACCATGTTTACCTCGTGACTATTCTTTTCCTTCTTCTCTTCTTCTTTTGTGGAGAGACAGGTGCGAAGACCATGTTTGCCTCATGTTTCTTTTCTTTCTTTTCTTCTCTTCTTCTTTTATGTGGAGAGGCGGGTTCGAAGACCACGTTCGCCTCGTGGCTGTTCTTTTTTCTTCTTCTCTTCTTCTTTTATGTGAGGAAGCGGGTTCGAAGACCACGTCTGCCTCGCGATCCTCTTTCTTCTCTTCTCTTCTTCTTCTTTTCTTCTTCTTTTTTTTATTATGAAGAGGCGGGTGCAAAGACCACGCCTACCCCGTGACTATTCTTTTTGTTCTGCTCTTCCTTTCTCATTGCTGCCCCCAGACTGGGGTGCTTTTTCTCCTAACATGCCCCCAGGTTGGGGTGTAGCTTTTCTTCTGTGTCCCCAGGCGGGGTGTGTTTCTCATGGCTTCTATGCCCCTAGATGGGGTGTAAATCTCTTCATATTCCCCTGAGTCAGGGTATGTTTTTGTTTCATATGCCCCTAGACGGGGTATAGTCTTTGCTTCTTATGCCCCCCCCCCAGGGCGGGGTGTGTTTCTTTCTCTGTGTGCCCCCCAGGTCGGGGTGAATTCTTATTTCTTATGCCCCCATGGCGGGGTATCTCCTTTATGGCTTCTATGCCCCCGTGGCGGGGTGTATGTTTCTTCAAATGCCCCTAAATCGAGGTATCATATGCTCCCAGGTCGAGAAGTATGTCTCCTTGCTTCTGTGCCCCCAGACCGGGGTGTATTCTTGGTCTCTTTTCTTTTATACGCCCCTATGACGGGATGTATTCCTTTTCATGTGCCCCTAAGCGGGGTGTAACTCTGTTACTTGTTGTGCCCCCGAGCCGGGGTAAACTTATTTTGCTTCTTCTGCCCCAGAGTGGGGTATATTTCTCTTCGTATTCCTCTAAGCCGGGGTGTATTCTTTGGTTTCATATGCCCCTATACGGGGTAGAGTCTTTGCTTCTTTGCACCCAAGGTGGGGTGTGTCCTCTCTTCATGTGCCCCTGAGTTGGGGTGTGTCTTCTGCTTCTATGCCCCCAGGCGGGGGTATGTTCTGCTTCTTTTACCCCCTCACGGTGGGGCATATTTCTCTTCATATGCCCCCAGAGTGGGGGTGTAGCTCTTCTTCATCTGCCCCATAGGTTCGGGGGGTATGCCTCTTCGCTTCTGTGCCCCCAGGCGGGGTATGTTTCTCTCCGAATGCCCCTAAACAAGGTATAGTCTTTGCTTCTCATGCCCCCATCGCGGGGTGTAGTTCTTCCTCAAATACCCCTAAACCGGGGCAGATTTTTTGAATACCCCTAAGCCGGGGTGAATTCTTCATGGCGTCCATGCCCCCGTATCAGAGTATATTTCTTCCTCAAATACCCCTAAGCCGGGGTGTATTCTTTTATGGCTTCTATGCCCCCAGGCGGGGTGTATGATTCTTCTTCAAATGTCCCTAGAGCGGGGGTGTATTCTTTTATGGCTTCTATGCCTCCAGGCGGGGTGTATGTTTCCTCGTCAAATGCCCCTACAGCGGGGGTGTGTTCTTCGTTTCTTATGCCCCTAGAGTGGGGTGCATTTTGCTTCTTATGCCCCTAGGCCGGGGTGAAGCTTTGTCTCACATGCCCCCATGCGGGGTGTTTGGCTTCTAGTGCACCCAAGACAGGATGTGTTGTTGTTGGTATGTTTTTTTGTTGTCCCCCTAGCTCGGGGTATAACTTCTTGCTTCTCATGTCCCTAAGCCGGGGTGGATTCTTGCTTCTTATGCCCCCATATCGGGGTGAATTCCTCCGATTCTTGCGCCTTCCTAGGGCGGGGTATATTTTCCTTCATATGGTCCCGCACGGGGTGTATCTTTTGCTTCTCATGCCCCCAGACCGGGGTGGATTCTACTTCTTCCACCCCTCAAGGCAGGGCGTATTTCTCTTCATATGCCCCCCCCCGGAGCGGGGTGTAGTTTCTTTCTTTATATTCCCCCTAGCTCGGGGTGTACTCTCGCTTCTTATGCCCCTATATCGGGGTAGACTTTTTTGCTTCTTATGCGCCCAGGGCGGAGGGTGTTTCTTTCTTCGTGTGCCCCCATGGCGAGGTGTGCTTCTTTTTGTTTCGTATGCTCCCATACGGGGTGTGTTTCTGGCTTCTTGTGCACCCAAGACATGATGTGTTTCTTCTTTACGTACCCCCGAGTCGGGGCGTAACTTCATGCTTTTTATGCTCCCAGGCCGGGGTGGATTCTGCTTCCTTGCTTCTGTGCCCCCAGGCGAGGTGTATTTACTTCTCGTGCACCCCGGGCGGAGTGTGTTTTTTTTTCTTGTATGCCCCCAGGTCGGGGTGTGTTTCGCTTTTTGTGCACCCAAGGCAGGGCGTGTGTTTCTTTCTTCGTGTGCCCCCATGGCGAGGTGTGCTTCTTTTTGTTTCTCGTGCCCCCTGTAGACACGCCATTCCTGACGTCTCCTGAGAAAGTCTCATATTACCATACGACGCCCCGCGACGGCTTATGCATTTCGAATCTCTTAAGTGCTTCCTTTTCTTGGGTCTTCTTCTGCCTTTTTCGGCATCCGGAATCGTCTCGTCACGGCATTCGGACGACATCAACACCAGTCGGACGCATCAGAGGTTCCGAAACTGTGGGAGATGGGATTTTTTTTTAAGAATATTTTTATTATGATTATGGGTTTATTTAGATTATTTATTAGAGGTTTATTCGCGTGGGGCGTGCCAATCACTGAGTGACAAATTTATTATGCGCACCGTCCGACTAACCAGACGATTATGGGTGATCGTGTCGGGACTCAAAACCCGCCGTACCATGAAGGCTACGACGTTAATTACACCTCCCCAGAAGAGAGGAAACCCTTGATTAATCGCCAAAATAGAGGGGCCATGAGGCCCATAGATTATGCAAAGATGTGATTGCATGCAAGCACACAATATGGTAGTATTTGTTTATTAGGCCGGCTCCCGGTACAGGGCGGAGAACTTAGATCCGAGAACCATCATTACGCATAGTGAGAACCTCCGGTCGGGCGTAACCCGACTTTCCGCTAATCACCATTTGATATACCGGAGAGTCAGATCATGCAGGCATGCAAGGTGATTAGTGTTATTGTTTATTGCTTATTTAGTCATTTATTTGTAAATTTAAGGAAGACTTTGGCAATCCCTGTCACTCGCAGGGTTGTCGATTAGTCATTGCCTTTTTATTTTGAGACTGCACATAGCGTTACGGTGCATACATATGGGCCCGGGGTGGGCCGAGTATGACCGTATTCGGGCAGACTCGTGTATCATCGGGACAATGTATGCCAGGATATGGCAAATTTGATATTTAAAACGAGGGACGCGGTTAAAACCCGGTCAAAACGAATTAGATTCAGCGGCTTATTGGCCCGAGACGAGGTCATGCCATGGCCATAATGGGATTAATCCCGAGGTGCAGACACGACCTGTCAGGAGGGTCGTCAATATTCCCATGCCCGAGGTCTAGAGGAGGTGAGAGCTCCGGAGTGGACATGATCATGCTCGTTATTCTTTATTTATTCTTGTCATTATTTTTAAATGCGTGAATGCACTTTATTTGGTATTTGTTTGTTTATTTGGTTTTATTTTTATTTTATTTTTTATATTTTTTTTATTGGGTGCATGCATCTTTCATTTTTTTTTGGCATTTATTTGAGTTGTTATTCATTTATTCACTCCTTTTATTCATTTATTATTATTATCTTTTATCATTTATTTTATTATCTCTATTTTCTTTTATTGTTATTTATTCGACCATTACTTGTTTATTATATTCATAGTTTTATTTATTTCTCATTTTTTTACGTCTTTTGTTATTTATCATTATTATTATTATTATCTTTTATGCATGTAACATGTTACGTGCAAGTGTTGTTAATGTTATTGACATAGGAAAGTGCATGCATGTGTATTAAGTGTGTGCATAACATGAATGAATGCATGTGTGTGTGTTGTGTGTATTACATGAGTGAATGCATGTGTGTGTGTTGTGTGTTACGTGGTGATTTATTTTCTTGTTAAAACGGCGCGATGATTGTGTTGCATGATTTTTGGTTTTGTTAAAACGGCGTGGTTTGGATGAAACTTTACGGTTAAAACGGCGTGCAAATGTGTGAGCACGCCGGATAACGGTGTTATTCTTTTTGTTTTATTTATTTTGTTTTATTTTGTTTATTTTATTATTTATTATTTATTATTATGATATTTAGTTGTTGTTTGTTTGTTTTACTATTATTTTTATTATTATTATTTTTATTCATTTTTTTATATTCTCGATTTTACAAATAGTTAATCCGGCAACATCTCCCTTAAACCCGGGGTGTCTAGGGAAAAGTGGAGGCATACCCACGGAATGGGGTAAGCTCCTTAAAGGCCGAGAGGTCAGACACGCTGACCGGCGGACCCGGGTGGACGGAGACCCTGAGGGCGAGCCTACGGGGGATACCGATGTGCCCATGGGTTATCCAAATCGGGGCAGTGTTCGCCATTAAGGCGGTTTAATATTCACTCAGAGAGTGACTATTTAAAACAGCATGAGGAATAAAGCCTTAAAACGGCGCGGTTGAACCGGCGTGGAATGCTCAGGGAAAGGGCTTAAAACGGCAAGGAAAACCGTAGGTGTAGAGGGGAAGCCTTAAAACGACACGGTCGTGGTTAAACCGGCGTGGAACGCTTAAGAAAAGGCATAAAACGGCGTGAGAACCGTAAGTGTACGTTAAAACGGCGCCACAGGGCGTAGGTGTAGGGGGAGGCCTTAAAACGACACGGTCGCGGTTAAACCGGCGTGGAACGCTTAAGAAAGGGCTTAAAATGGCGTGAGAACCGTAAGTGTAGAGGGGAAGCCCTAAAACGGCACGGTCGCAGTTAAATCGGCGTGGAACGCTTAGGAAAAGGGCTTAAAACGGCATGGGAACCGTAGGAATAGGTTAAAACGGCGCCAGAAACCGTAGGTAAATAGAAAAGAGCTTGTTAAACCGGCGCGGCCTGATTGGGGCGCGCCGGAAAGGGCGCGCCGGTAAGGGCGCGCCGGGAAGGGCGCGCCGTTTTAAGGCGCGCCGTTTTAAGGCGTTATCGCGCCGATTTAGCCCGATTTCGTGGAAACAGGAGTTTCGTTGGTTTATTTATGGACTTATTAACATGTTTTGGAAGATTTTGAAAATTGATTGAGGTGATTGTTCATCGGATCGGTCCCAAGCTGTTCAAAGTCAAATCACGGGCTCACGCGAGGTTCATACTCGAGCGCGACGATTGTTCCGAGTTTACACTCGTTCGAGCCGAAATTTCGGCAGCATCTCCCCATCCCAAAGGATTATCAGGGAGAAGCGGGGAGTACTCACGTAGTGGAGCAACCCCTAAAGGCCGGGTGGCGCAACGGCGGCCGGCAAACCCGAACGGACAGGAAGACCCCGAGGGCTAGCCTACTAGGGGCACCAAGTCCGTGGGCAGAAAGTAGACGGATGGCGCGACTCACAGCGGGAGCGAAGACCCCGAGGGCTAGCCTACGAGGGGCACGCGACCCTAGTCGGTACCACGTCCAAGTCGGGACGACCGATAGAGAGGGAAAGCCCCGAGGGCTAGCCTACGAGGGGCACCCGTCCCACGGCCACCACAAGGTCCGTGAAGGTCTGTGGATTTTAAATGTCGGGATTAACCCAATTTTGATATTCACCTAATAGTCAGTAAGGACGCTCATCATTAATGGATGAGTTCCCATGACCAAATGGCGGTTTGATGAAACAGTGGGGGTATATTCCCCTCCCCGGATTAGTGAGATGGGCTAATGGATTTAACCCTCTCGAATGAGCATAAATCGTATACAAACGATGAGAATGTATACAGCTTACTCAGCTAGATTCAACATATTCAATGTCAGGGAATGCTGTCAGCATGCGAATCCATGGACATAGGAACAAATGGACTAACCATTCGGTCACGAGAACGACCTCTTCGCCTCTAAACAACTGGGGGATGTGGAGAGGCTCGATCGAAGCATCCTGATGCCGTGATGGGTTGAGGGGCACATACATATATGCCCTCAGCCATGATATCATCGAGAAAGAAAGGAAAGAAAGCAGAGCCAAGCACGACCACGGCGTTAACGCGAAGATCCCGGGGAGGGGGGTATTGCTGTAGCCCAGGAAGTCTGAAGGCGTATGCATCAGAGGAAAACCACGGCGGGAATCGTTCGAACACATTCCGTTCTGACGCCATAGGTGATGGGGGGTAGTGCGTAATCACACTTTGCCCATCCCCGGCGCCGACACTATTGCACGGCGCCGCTTTAGCGGCCAAGAGAAGAAATGCGAAAGGGGAAGAAGAAGAGACGATGCAACAGAACAAAAACATTCGCGCATATAGCATATTCATTCATCCCACAATCGAGAAGATATTACAAATGCATACATCGGCGCCGGCGTTGTAGCACGGCACCACAGCTATCTATTACAGGGAAGCCTACAGAGGGAGAAAGAGAGAGAGATGATGAAGGGGGAGACGGGCTCATATCATTGCCCCTCCCCCTTTCACTTACACTACGACGAAGGAAGAAAACAGACAAAGGAAGATCGACAGAAAACACCGCGACCCACCTATGAAAACAACAGAGGAATTCTTCTTTTCCGACGCCGATGAACTTGTGCGCAGGAGAGGGCGACGGCGGTACGGTGGGGGACTCTCCTGGAAAACCTTCCTCCCCACGAAACCTAACCCTCTTATCTTGCGATTGGTCGTGGCTCTCCGGCAATCAGGACCTCTCTTCTCTTCTCTCCCTTCTTTTTTTTTAATTTTTTCTCTCCTTCTTTTGTCTTGCGAAGGCATGCTATTATATAGCCTTGGTTAAATCGGCGCCCCGGAAAGGAGGGCGCGCCGTTTTAACGGCGCCGGGGACGCCCCAGTGGTGGCTTTAGCGCGCCGGATCGATGGCGCTGGGAAGCATTCCTCGAATGAAGAATGGACGCGCCGTTTCTGATGGCGCCGTTTTAAGTGGTGCCGGTGACCCTTCACGCGTCGTTTTGACTTGTTTGCTCGGCGCGGGCCAACCGGTGGGTCCGGGGATGGTTCTGGAAGTTCCCGTTGACTGTTCCTCTCGCCCTGGTCCTTGGAAAACCTTGACGGGGCGTTGACGAAGCTCTCGGCATGATGACTGGCCTTAATCGGAACTTCGTGTGCGTTCGGCTCGAGCACGCGGGTCTTCCGCTCACATGGCCTTCGGTACAATAATTTGTGATGCCGGGCCGACTTCACTTGTATTTGTAGCTTTCTGGTTGCTTCTTCGGGGATGATCCCGAATACTCTCCCGAGCTCCCGGGCCTTGCCTTAGCGGCTGTTCATTGAAGCCGAGCATCTTTTCTTTTCTTCTTTTCTTCTTTTCTTTGGTCTCATCTTTTGTTCGGCTTCCGCCATTCTTTTCCTTCTTTTCTTTCTTTTCTTCTCTGTCGGCACAGGAGCACCTGATCAGAACTTAAGACCTGTAGAAGCAGAAGTTAGGAAATGTTAGGAATATTTTCAGTGTCAACAAATGCCCCCCACCCGCGGGTGTCGCGACAGAGGGACGAAAGAGCGGGACGTGCGGGTGTAACCCATGGCCCGTTTGAAAATATTGCATGGATCCTTTTTATTATTCATTCCTTTTATTTATTCTATTTCCATTTATCATCATTCATTTTTCATTTCGTCATTCATTTTTATTATCTCTCTTTCTTTTATATATAGCCTCATCCAAGCATGCAGGCACTCAACGACCACAAGCATAGAATAGCTATGTAGCATAGTTCCCCTATAACAGGGATAAGATAAGGACAACGCCCACGATTCACGGACAGAGTGCGGCTCACGAAGCACAACTAAGGGAGATGTGCATATGTAAAGGGGACACTGCATAGAACGTACGCGTAGCATAAATCACAATCTACACCCATGACTATTCCTCCATAGTGAAAGTGCGATTATATGGGTAGTGAACCCTAGACATAGGGATGTGCAGACGTTCTGAGTAACACTGGAGGATTACTTTATCGCCTACACATATATTCGGGGCTCTCGACTTTTGGTAGCTTCGCACAACCCCCTTTTATTTCTTAATTTCGGGCTTCACCGTTCGGCGCGAGTTTCCTCATATGTCTCAATGGGGATTCCCGGCTACTAGGATTCGTCATATATTATGATACTATTGTGGATTTCACCGTTTGACGCGAGTCTCCTCATATGTCTCAATGGGGATTCCCGGCTACTAGGATTCATCCTATATTATGGTTTTATGATGGATTTCACCGTTTGACGCGAGTTTCCTCATGTGTCTCAATGGGGATTCCCGGCTACTTGGATTCATCCTTACTTTAATTATAGGGTTTGTTGCACCGTTTTCGCGCAAGTCTCCTCATTTGTTTCAGTGGGGATTCCTGGCTACTTGGATTCACATTCCACTTATCACAATCATCATCATTTTTTTCCTTTCTTTTTTTTTCTCTTTTCTTTTTTTTTTAAAAAGGGGGTAGGCAGCTTTTTCCTCACGATCACCCTTTACGCGAGTGTAGAGATTTAAGCGTCCATGAAGTGTTAAGAAGAATTTATGACGTCCCTATGACTAAAGACCATTGCTCACATTATGTGCGAAGTGTAGGAGTTTCGCCTAGGGTATATCATGCGAGTTGCGCTGGCAACAAACCTACGACTCTTCCCCTGGCCGTATGCACTCACCGAGAATTGGTTTTTCATTCCTTAGTGTGTGTCGTGACGCACACGTATCCTGAATCAGGGCAACGTTACTTAGCAAGGAAGTACGCGGCCTTAGAAATTTGAAGGAAGCGTGTTAATACTATACTACAGGCGGACATGCACGTGAGACAAGCAAGCACATAAACCACGTCATGATCATCATCCTCTTTTTTTTCTCTTTCTCTTTTTCTTTCTTCTTTTTTTTCTTTTTCTTTTCTTTCTTTGCTCTCTTTCTTTGTCTTCCCTTTTTTTCTCTTCTTTTTCTTTTGGTTTCTTTTTCTCTTTTTTTCTTTTCTAAAGGGCTTAATGGGCATGCCCACAGGTTGGTGATTCTGGCGTCGGGGACCCGATGCCATGGCAGTGGAGGGAATGAGTCATATGTGGTAGTAAATCCCTAGAGGGATCACGGGTTGGTATAAAATCAAAGGAGGTCTTTTCGTTCGTTAGTTCGGACAATATTTCCGATCCAAGGGTAAGAGGTTTGTTGACTTAGACCAAAGGTCATGACGTCGAATGACTTGGCTTAGACGTAAGGTCATGACGCCAAGGGAGGATATGTAACAGCTTAGACATAGAGTCATGATGCCGTACAACTTGGCTTAAGCGTAAGGCCATGACGCCAAGGCAGAACATTTACCGGCTTAGGCGGAAAGCCACAATGCCAAATAAGGATATTTAACGGCTTAGACATAAAGTCATGACGCCGTGCAACTTGGCTTAGGCGGAAGGCCATGACGCCAAGGCAGAATATTTAACGGCCTAGACATAGAGTCATGATGCCATACAACTTGGCTTAGGCGGAAGGCCATGACGCCAAGGCAGAATATTTAACGGCTCAGACATAAAGTCATGACGCCGCACAACTTGGCTTAGGCGGAAGGCCATGACGCCAAGATAGAATATTTACCAGCTTAGGCGAAACACCATGACGCTGGACAACTTGGCTTAGGCGGAAGGCCATGACGCCAAGATAGAATATTTACCGGCTTAGGCGGAAAGTCATGACGTCGGACAAGAATATTTAACGGCTTAGACGTAAAGTCATGACGCCGTACAGCTCGGCTTAGGCGGAAGGCCATGACGCCAAGATAGAATATTTACCAGCTTAGGCAAAAAGCCATGACGCTGGACAACTTGACTTAGGCGGAAGGCCATGACGCCAAGGCAGCATATTTACCGGCTTAGGCGGAAAGCCATGACGCCAGACAAGGATATTCAACGGCTCAGACGTAAAGTCATGACGCCGTAAAGCTCGGCTTAGGCGGAAGGCCATGACGCCAAGATATAATATTTACCAGCTTAGGCGAAAAGCCATGACGCTGGACAACTTGACTTAGGCGGAAGGCCATGACGCCAAGGCAGCATATTTACCGGCTTAGGCGGAAAGCCATGACGCCAGACAAGGATATTCAACGGCTCAGACGTAAAGTCATGACGCCGTACAACTAGGCTTAGGCAGAAGGCCATGACGCCAAGGCAGAACATTTACCGGCTTAGGCGGAAAGCCATGACGCCGGACAAGGATATTTAACGGCTTAGACGAAAAGTGATGACGCCGTACAACTTGGCTTAGGCGGAAGGCCATGACGCCAAGGCAGAATATTTACCAGCTTAGGCGGAAAGCCATGACGCCAGAAGAAAATATTGAACGGCTTAGACATAAAGTCATGGCACCGTCGATAGAAGGAGTCTTTTTGTTCTTCAACTGGATGGAAGGGTAGAGTCACAAGAAGAAAAGATCTTTTTATTTCCTGGCTAGGCAGAAGGCCCGAGCCAAAGGTGAAAGGGTCTTTTTGTTGACTGACTGGACGAAAGATCCACGCCAGAGGTAGAGGGGTCTTTTTGTTGTATGGTCAGACGGAAGGTCCGAGCCAAAGATGAAAGTATCTTTTTGCTGACTGACTAGACGAAAGGTCCAAGCCAGAGGTAGAAGGGTCTTTTTGTTGTCTGGCGGGACAAAAGGATCCAAGCCAAAGGTGAAAGGGTCTTTTTATTGACTGGCCAGATGAAAGGTCTGAGCCAGAGGTAGAATATGAACGTTAACCTGACGGGATGTCAGACTTAACAAGCCTTGCCTAGGCGGTATGTCTAGGAAAGGGCAGAAATAATGCAATGTTGTCGTCACGACGTCACGTCGAACACGACCAACCTGGAAGAGACAAAGGGTCTGGGCCAGGGCAGAATATGGTTGTTGACTAGACAGATTGCCAAAGTCAACCAACTTGGAAAAGGCATGAGGCCTGAACCAAAGGCAGAATATAACATAGGTGTTGGCTTGACGTCCTATCGAAGCCAACAAACTTGGTAGAGGCGTGAGGCCTGAGCCAAGAGCATCATGTAGGATAGGTGTTGACTTGACGGCATGTCGAAGCCAACCGACTTGGCAAAGGCGTGAGACTTAAGCCAGGGGCAGAGTATAGCATAGGTGTTGACTCGACGTCCTGTCGAAGTCACCGAACTTGGCAGAGGCGTAAGGCCTAAGCCAAGAGTATCATGTTGGATATGAACATTGAATAGGTGTTGACTCGACGTCATGTCGAAGCCAACGAACTTGGCAGAGATGTGAGGCCTAAGCCAAGGGCAGAATATAGAATATGAGTGCTGACCCAACAGGATGTCAGAGCCAACAAACCTTGCTTAGACGGCCTGTCCAAGACAAGGGCAGACATAAAACCCTGTTGTCCTCTCGACGTTATGTTGAAAATGACCACCCTGGAAGAGACAAAGGGTCTGGGCCAAGGCAGAATATGGTTGTTGACTAGACAGATTGCTGAAGTCAACCAACTTGAAAAGGGCGGAGTGCCACTAAACCAAGGTAAGGATAGCGTGGTCAGGGCGGAGTGCCACTGGACCAAGGTGAGGGTAGCTCGGTCAGGGCGGAATGCCACCAGACCAAGGAAAGGGTGGCGCGGTCAGGGCGGGGTGCCACTAGACCAAGGTAAAAGTAGCTCGGTCAGGGCGGAGTGCCACTAGACCAAGGTGAGGTAGCTCGGTCAGGGCGGAGTGCCACTAGACCAAGGAAAGGGTTTTATGAATCCCGCCCAGTAGGACAAAGGATAATTTTGGGGCTCGGCGATGGCGGAGTGCCTCAGGCCAAGGAAGATGGCTTTATGAATCCTATCCAATGGGACGAAGCTTATTTCCGAGATTGGCGAGGGCAGAGCACCTCAGGCTAAGGAAAAGACTTTGTGGACCCAGCCCGATGGGACATAAGGTAATTTTCAAGTTCGGCTGGGGCAGAGCGCCTCCGCCCAAGGGAAAGCTTTTGTGGGCTCAGCCCGACGGGGCTGATGGGCAAATTTTGAGCTCGACAAGGGCAGAGTGCCTTATGCCAAGGAAATAGGAGATTTTATTGGGCCGACATTGGACAAGGAATCCAAACCGGCATTGATAGGAGAGTCCCATGGGACGAATATGGCATTGTTGTGGCTGAATGCCGAAAGGCCATGAGAGTGCATACAATTCGGGAGGACTTGTTCTTTTCATTCCCTAACAGGGTTTGGACCCGTATTTAAAACGGGAGGCCTGGTGGCCAATGAAGGTCCCTTAGCATCGGTGGGACTGTTGATTAACATGATCCCCCTGGGAGTATTTAGTGACAGCTATACATCAGATCAATAGCTATTTTCTTTCGTCATTGATTTCTTTAGGGGATGCTCCAAATAGCTTCGATTCGGGCCTCCGGCGCTTACGCCAAGTGTCCTCCTCTTGACGCTTATTCTTAGAAGCTGCAGTTGCAGGGTCTTCCTACCTCCACAGATGATGTAGTCATTTTATTATCCCCTTGGGCATTCGCCATGTGTTTTTTTTTATAGTCCAAGGTGGGTGTACAGGAGAGCGCTCACACCCTCAGAGAGGGGATGAGTGGTTCACTCCACCATACCAACCCCACAATGGTAGTTTTTTTTTTTTTTTTTGCATGGACCAAGACATGAGGGGAGTGACATCTCCCTTGACAGATGTAACCATCAAGGCCTCCTTCATTTTATCTTGATTTTTTTCTTCTTTTTTTTTTGGAAGACCCGACCGTCTGAGAGACGACATCTCAGATTCAATAGGTGGAGCCTTATCTCTATATATGCAAATTTCATTTGCCCTCCTTTTTTTTCATTTTTTTTTTAGTGTCTGCCCCCAGAACAAGACCTTTCCTTTCTTTCTCTTTTTTTTGGCTTCATTTGTCATTTTTATTTTTATTGGCAAGCATCCGCATTCAAGTTATGCGGGCTTGCTAGACATCGACTTCAGCTAGATTTGCGAGGAGCAGTTGAGGCGGTAACGCTGCGCGGGGCTACTCTTTTAAGGACAGAGATTTGATGAGGGCACGGTGGGTCCACCTTATACTCGCCCATCTGTAGTTCGCCTTTCTTGATCATGCCTTCAATAATGTCCTTGAACACATAGCAATCCTCAATGGGATGCCCCAACATTTGGTGATAAGGACAGAATCGTGGATCGTCTTTTCTTTCGGCATCGCCTGGCTTCTTTGGCTCCGGAAGCGCTACTTTGCCGTATTCACGGGCCCACTCAAAAAGTGCCCTAGTCTTGTCCTTTGGAAAGGAATACAGTTTCGTCGTTTTGCCCCTTAACGGGGGCCCTTGTTTTGCTGGATCGGCGGAAGATGCCTCTTTCATCTTCTTCTTCTGTTGCTCGAAGGCTTCAAAATTTGAGGTGCAAACTTCTTCTTGTGCCGGAGGTTTGTTGATTGATTTATTCTTTTGGCTCGAGACCGTAGAGGCTGAGCAAAGTCTTGCCAAAACTGCTTCGGCATTGGCTGCAATGTCGCCTAGTTGTTCGAAGGTCGTGACTTCAATGTCAATGACCCATCGTAGAATTTCTATTCTCAAATTTTCTTTGCAGATTTGAACAGAGTCCCCGTAGCTCGGTGGATGTCTGCATCTTTCACGGAGATTCCTCCACCTTCTTATGTAGTCAGTGACAGACTCATTATCTTTTTGTTTGGCTGCTTGTAATTCGGGCTCGGTGACTTCCTCTTTGGCTGTCTCCATATTCATTATTTGTTTCGCCTTCACCTCGTTCATCTGCATGTGCGGCCTCATTTGCACCATCTTCGGAGATGCCTTAGTTGCCCCCTGACGTGCCCGGGAGACTGTGTGCTCGAGTGGTTGAGGGAGGATACCCCTTGTATGATCATGTGCTATTCGGGGTATGACTGACCGCGCTAAAGCTTCAGGTGAGCCAGCACTACCTCGTGTCGCCTCATGTAGACGTCCTACCAGTTGCGGCATAGGTGGACTTAGATTCATTTCATTCAGCTGCCTTTGCAGCATTTCAATTTCCTGCTGCTTCTGATGTAGCAGTGCCATCACAGTGGGGCCGTGCCAAGAGGGGCCGGAAGTGCTATCTTGCGCCTCCGGTTTGACTAGGGTGAGTGGCATCCTGTCATTGTTGCTGGACGCGCCTGATTTCTTCAACATGAACTCCCTGGGTTTTATACCTTCGGATTGAGGAGGAACATGGTGTTGCCCTCCCTTGTTGGCTGGCGAGCGTCTTGGTATTCTCTCGGAGCCGGCAGCATGGTGGGAGGTAGAAGCTTTAGCTTGATTTGCCCCTTTTGGCATAAAGCAAATTTCTTCATTTTCTTCATTAGCAGCTTGAGCCACACTGGACGGTGCTGACAGCATGTTGCAAGAGAGAGCAACATGTCTTATTTTAGCTTTTGTATTCTCATTTTCCTTCTCCCATATGGCTGGCCTCTGCCCCTGTAGTGGGTCATTCGGTGCATGGAACACCCCTGCCTTTTCTTTAATTCTTTTTGTTAGCCCGTGAGACTTATTGTGTCCTTGACGGGCATGCTTCTTGACCTGTATAGGCTGGCTCTTGAGCTGCTCATGCTTATCAAGCCCACTTATAGTAGCTTGTGGCCGCTCCATGGCTGAGCTAGCTTCTTCATGTTCCCGCGACGGGGTTTGTTTCTTCTCTTTATTGTCAGTTGACCCTTTGATAGCCATTGGAGGGGCTATTTGAAGGCAGGTAGAGACTGCAAGAGGCAGAGTGGGCCAGTCCATGGCTCCACTAACATGGGCTCTCGGAGCCGGAAGGGATACTGATCTTGTTCGTTCCTTTCTTGATGATGTTTGCCAATTTCTTTGCTTTTCTTCAGGCACTAGGGCACAGTCTTCATTGTTGTGCTGACTACAAGCCTCTGGCACTTCTTTGGGCGATCGTTGGCATACAGATATCATGTTAATTGATGCCTCCTGTGTAGGCACTTCATGCGGGCATGGAGGATCAACTCTGTCCTCCCCCATTTGTAGCTCTCCTCTTTTTATTAAGCCTTGGGCGATGTCTTTAAATATTTGGCAATCCTCAATAGGATGCCCCAGGATTTGATGGTATGGGCAGAAATGAGGATCATCTCTTCTTCTGACGTCATCAGGCCTTTTTGGCTTCGGAAGGATGACTTTGCTATATTTGACAGCCCACTCGAACAATGCTCGGGTCTTGTCCCTGGGGAAGGCATAGAGCTTCTTTGCTTTGTTCTGCGGAGGAGGCCTCTATCGACGTCTTGCAGGTTCATTGAGAGGAGGATTGTGCATCCATTTATGCCTTTTCGCCGTGAGACTGACCGCATGAACCGCTTTCAGTATCGGCCATTTATTAATCTGCTTGGCTTCATGACTTGAGTCAGCAGAAATGGAGGGATATCTCGTGAAGAAATCTTCAACCTCCGTGGCAATATCGCTTAATCGGTCAAATGACCGGATTTCTATTCCGATCATCTTTTCCAGAATCTCCTTCTTCAAATTTTGTTTGCATATTTGTATTGCATCTTCTGGATGCGGAGGGCGCCGACACCTCATGCAGAGATCCTCCCATCTCTTGATATATTCTGTAGCTATTTCATCATCTTTTTGTTTGGTCTCCAATAACTCGGCCATGGTCACCTCCATCTCAGCGATGTGGAATCTTTCGGTGAATTTCTGCTGCATGTCTGGCCAGTCGTGGATAGACCCGGCTGGCAGGTCAGAGTACCATTCAAAAGCAGGTCCTGTCAATGAAGGCCCAAAGAACTTCAATAGGTATGACTCGTCTGCCGCCAAGTCGCCCATGACTGTCATATAATGTGCAATATGTTCTTTCGGGGAGCCTTGCCCATTGTATTTGTCAAATTTTGGGAGTCTATTGATGCCGGGTGGCAATCTTTTGGCAGCATGATGGGCTAGATATGGTACTTCATATATGTCAAAGGGGGCATAGTCATCACCACCCCTCTTTGGCAGTCTTGCCTCGATCCTCTGCTCCACCATCAACTTATTCAGCATAGATGGCTCTTCTAGTTGAGGGCAGAGGTGGGTGGGCTGCATCAATAATGCGGCCGAAGTCATAGCATTGGATGGCAAAGGTTCTGACAGGGGGGCCTGCCGCTGCATCTGAAGGGGCATTGGTTGTGCTGGCTGGAGCCGTTGGGAATAATGTTGAGGAGTAGCCCGATTCTGAGCTGTAGTTTGTAGAATGGCCTGTGAAGGAGCACCCCCAGGGTTGAAACCTTCATGTGATGGCTCGACTCTTGCCCCCGATTCCTCGGGCGCCTTAGCGTGCCCAGTCTTTTCATTCAATTTTCTCCTCAGTAGTTCTACCTCCTGCTGGTATCTTTACAGTGTCATCAGCACAGCAGGATCCATAGTTGTTTCGCTACTGATGCCCTCGAGTGCCTCACCAAAGGTGCATCCAGATAGGGGTACCCCTTCTTCTTCAGATGCCATTGTCTTGGCATTGAGAGTAGTGTTGTCTTCATCAGCAACCCACTTGTCCTTAGAGACTTGCAGTAACCCAGCCTCAATTTTGCCCCGTCCTGTCACCGGGTCTTCTCTTTTGGCAACCTCGGCCAGCCGTTCTGGTTCATTTAGCAGGGCGCCATGCCCGCTCATCACCCCTGTCATATTACAGGTGAGGATTTGCATTCTTCTGCTGTACTTTCTGACTCCCCTATGGGCCTGACTAGGGAGAGTTGGCCCTTCATTTGCTGAAATTCTTTTCATCTTTTCATTTTGTGAAGGCCTTTCAAAGCTTCTAGCCCCACCTTGCTTCTCTTTTTCATTCGCCACCATGGGTGACATTTTGTCTTTTTCTTCTTTTTCGGCCCTGACGACACGAATCAATCTTCGCTGGCCCAGGGAGGAATTCTTGAAGTTACAGAAATATTCCCGGACCCTCTTTATCATGTCTTTCTGATGACACTCTGAAGAAATGGCAGGAGACAGCACTTGGACTCGGACAGACGGCATATGTGAAAGCCGTATCATCTTGGCAGCTTGATTGAAGTTTCTTGAATATTTGGAAATATCAGCCTGCCTTGCGCAGGCCCTGGCGATAGGTGGAGGAGTTGCAATCACGGTTTCTTCTACATGCATAGCCCCTTTGCCCCCTCTATTGGGAACATCCACAGAATTTTTGAAGCCTGGTGAGGCTGGTGCAGGGCCTCGAATCCTCTTGGGAACCCAGATTTGCTTAGACTTCGGCAAGTTCGGGGTTGGCCTCCCATGCTCGTTGTCATTAAAATTCACCCTTCGGCTTGTCAGCACTTGGAAGGTGTTATGAGTGGGCACAGTCGGGATGACCCGATCTGGCAGAACTTCGGCACCGCGGCCATTGAAGTAGACTTGGATGCCCCCGATCAACATGGACTTCCCAGAGGCTGAAAGTTGGCTCTGAGGATCAGCAGCAATTCTTCTCCTGGAGCACTTCTTGTTGCCCCCAGTGGGCTCCTTCTTATGTGCCGCAATCGAACAAATAGTATGGTGGACGTGGCAGCTCACGACCACCGGGTCCTTCGGCACAGCTTCCTTGACATGGCCCTTACTTCGGCGAGCCACAATTTTGTCATTCTTCAGCTTTGCAGGTTCATAACTCTCCACGTCCAGGAGATTCGCGAATGCAACTCCCAAGAAGTTGGGGAAGCCAACGACTGGGGGAAGGTTGCCGAAGGTAGTGGGTAAGGCAAGGTAGCCGAATGCAGCATGGTTGACCATGATTTGGGGACAGAAAACAACTCCATCCAGTCCGCTCGCCATCACTTCAACCTAAAAAGAGGAGAAACAAGACGAATGAATAATTAACATTTGAGGTAGTTGGGTGGGGGCCCCATGGTCCCTCTATTTTGGCGAAAAGATGAAGGGAGGTTGAGTCCCACCGGGCGTGCCAGCTTGTGGGAGATGGGATTTTTTTTTAAGAATATTTTTATTATGATTATGGGTTTATTTAGATTATTTATTAGAGGTTTATTCGCGTGGGGCGTGCCAATCACTGAGTGACAAATTTATTATGCGCACCGTCCGACTAACCAGACGATTATGGGTGATCGTGTCGGGACTCAAAACCCGCCGTACCATGAAGGCTACGACGTTAATTACACCTCCCCAGAAGAGAGGAAACCCTTGATTAATCGCCAAAATAGAGGGGCCATGAGGCCCATAGATTATGCAAAGATGTGATTGCATGCAAGCACACAATATGGTAGTATTTGTTTATTAGGCCGGCTCCCGGTACAGGGCGGAGAACTTAGATCCGAGAACCATCATTACGCATAGTGAGAACCTCCGGTCGGGCGTAACCCGACTTTCCGCTAATCACCATTCGATATACCGGAGAGTCAGATCATGCAGGCATGCAAGGTGATTAGTGTTATTGTTTATTGCTTATTTAGTCATTTATTTGTAAATTTAAGGAAGACTTTGGCAATCCCTGTCACTCGCAGGGTTGTCGATTAGTCATTGCCTTTTTATTTTGAGACTGCACATAGCGTTACGGTGCATACATATGGGCCCGGGGTGGGCCGAGTATGACCGTATTCGGGCAGACTCGTGTATCATCGGGACAATGTATGCCAGGATATGGCAAATTTGATATTTAAAACGAGGGACGCGGTTAAAACCCGGTCAAAACGAATTAGATTCAGCGGCTTATTGGCCCGAGACGAGGTCATGCCATGGCCATAATGGGATTAATCCCGAGGTGCAGACACGACCTGTCAGGAGGGTCGTCAATATTCCCATGCCCGAGGTCTAGAGGAGGTGAGAGCTCCGGAGTGGACATGATCATGCTCGTTATTCTTTATTTATTCTTGTCATTATTTTTAAATGCGTGAATGCACTTTATTTGGTATTTGTTTGTTTATTTGGTTTTATTTTTATTTTATTTTTTATATTTTTTTTATTGGGTGCATGCATCTTTCATTTTTTTTTGGCATTTATTTGAGTTGTTATTCATTTATTCACTCCTTTTATTCATTTATTATTATTATCTTTTATCATTTATTTTATTATCTCTATTTTCTTTTATTGTTATTTATTCGACCATTACTTGTTTATTATATTCATAGTTTTATTTATTTCTCATTTTTTTACGTCTTTTGTTATTTATCATTATTATTATTATTATCTTTTATGCATGTAACATGTTACGTGCAAGTGTTGTTAATGTTATTGACATAGGAAAGTGCATGCATGTGTATTAAGTGTGTGCATAACATGAATGAATGCATGTGTGTGTGTTGTGTGTATTACATGAGTGAATGCATGTGTGTGTGTTGTGTGTTACGTGGTGATTTATTTTCTTGTTAAAACGGCGCGATGATTGTGTTGCATGATTTTTGGTTTTGTTAAAACGGCGTGGTTTGGATGAAACTTTACGGTTAAAACGGCGTGCAAATGTGTGAGCACGCCGGATAACGGTGTTATTCTTTTTGTTTTATTTATTTTGTTTTATTTTGTTTATTTTATTATTTATTATTTATTATTATGATATTTAGTTGTTGTTTGTTTGTTTTACTATTATTTTTATTATTATTATTTTTATTCATTTTTTTTATATTCTCGATTTTACAAATAGTTAATCCGGCAACATCTCCCTTAAACCCGGGGTGTCTAGGGAAAAGTGGAGGCATACCCACGGAATGGGGTAAGCTCCTTAAAGGCCGAGAGGTCAGACACGCTGACCGGCGGACCCGGGTGGACGGAGACCCTGAGGGCGAGCCTACGGGGGATACCGATGTGCCCATGGGTTATCCAAATCGGGGCAGTGTTCGCCATTAAGGCGGTTTAATATTCACTCAGAGAGTGACTATTTAAAACAGCATGAGGAATAAAGCCTTAAAACGGCGCGGTTGAACCGGCGTGGAATGCTCAGGGAAAGGGCTTAAAACGGCAAGGAAAACCGTAGGTGTAGAGGGGAAGCCTTAAAACGACACGGTCGTGGTTAAACCGGCGTGGAACGCTTAAGAAAAGGCATAAAACGGCGTGAGAACCGTAAGTGTACGTTAAAACGGCGCCACAGGGCGTAGGTGTAGGGGGAGGCCTTAAAACGACACGGTCGCGGTTAAACCGGCGTGGAACGCTTAAGAAAGGGCTTAAAATGGCGTGAGAACCGTAAGTGTAGAGGGGAAGCCCTAAAACGGCACGGTCGCAGTTAAACCGGCGTGGAACGCTTAGGAAAAGGGCTTAAAACGGCATGGGAACCGTAGGAATAGGTTAAAACGGCGCCAGAAACCGTAGGTAAATAGAAAAGAGCTTGTTAAACCGGCGCGGCCTGATTGGGGCGCGCCGGAAAGGGCGCGCCGGTAAGGGCGCGCCGGGAAGGGCGCGCCGTTTTAAGGCGCGCCGTTTTAAGGCGTTATCGCGCCGATTTAGCCCGATTTCGTGGAAACAGGAGTTTCGTTGGTTTATTTATGGACTTATTAACATGTTTTGGAAGATTTTGAAAATTGATTGAGGTGATTGTTCATCGGATCGGTCCCAAGCTGTTCAAAGTCAAATCACGGGCTCACGCGAGGTTCATACTCGAGCGCGACGATTGTTCCGAGTTTACACTCGTTCGAGCCGAAATTTCGGCAGCATCTCCCCATCCCAAAGGATTATCAGGGAGAAGCGGGGAGTACTCACGTAGTGGAGCAACCCCTAAAGGCCGGGTGGCGCAACGGCGGCCGGCAAACCCGAACGGACAGGAAGACCCCGAGGGCTAGCCTACTAGGGGCACCAAGTCCGTGGGCAGAAAGTAGACGGATGGCGCGACTCACAGCGGGAGCGAAGACCCCGAGGGCTAGCCTACGAGGGGCACGCGACCCTAGTCGGTACCACGTCCAAGTCGGGACGACCGATAGAGAGGGAAAGCCCCGAGGGCTAGCCTACGAGGGGCACCCGTCCCACGGCCACCACAAGGTCCGTGAAGGTCTGTGGATTTTAAATGTCGGGATTAACCCAATTTTGATATTCACCTAATAGTCAGTAAGGACGCTCATCATTAATGGATGAGTTCCCATGACCAAATGGCGGTTTGATGAAACAGTGGGGGTATATTCCCCTCCCCGGATTAGTGAGATGGGCTAATGGATTTAACCCTCTCGAATGAGCATAAATCGTATACAAACGATGAGAATGTATACAGCTTACTCAGCTAGATTCAACATATTCAATGTCAGGGAATGCTGTCAGCATGCGAATCCATGGACATAGGAACAAATGGACTAACCATTCGGTCACGAGAACGACCTCTTCGCCTCTAAACAACTGGGGGATGTGGAGAGGCTCGATCGAAGCATCCTGATGCCGTGATGGGTTGAGGGGCACATACATATATGCCCTCAGCCATGATATCATCGAGAAAGAAAGGAAAGAAAGCAGAGCCAAGCACGACCACGGCGTTAACGCGAAGATCCCGGGGAGGGGGGTATTGCTGTAGCCCAGGAAGTCTGAAGGCGTATGCATCAGAGGAAAACCACGGCGGGAATCGTTCGAACACATTCCGTTCTGACGCCATAGGTGATGGGGGGTAGTGCGTAATCACACTTTGCCCATCCCCGGCGCCGACACTATTGCACGGCGCCGCTTTAGCGGCCAAGAGAAGAAATGCGAAAGGGGAAGAAGAAGAGACGATGCAACAGAACAAAAACATTCGCGCATATAGCATATTCATTCATCCCACAATCGAGAAGATATTACAAATGCATACATCGGCGCCGGCGTTGTAGCACGGCACCACAGCTATCTATTACAGGGAAGCCTACAGAGGGAGAAAGAGAGAGAGATGATGAAGGGGGAGACGGGCTCATATCATTGCCCCTCCCCCTTTCACTTACACTACGACGAAGGAAGAAAACAGACAAAGGAAGATCGACAGAAAACACCGCGACCCACCTATGAAAACAACAGAGGAATTCTTCTTTTCCGACGCCGATGAACTTGTGCGCAGGAGAGGGCGACGGCGGTACGGTGGGGGACTCTCCTGGAAAACCTTCCTCCCCACGAAACCTAACCCTCTTATCTTGCGATTGGTCGTGGCTCTCCGGCAATCAGGACCTCTCTTCTCTTCTCTCCCTTCTTTTTTTTTTAATTTTTTCTCTCCTTCTTTTGTCTTGCGAAGGCATGCTATTATATAGCCTTGGTTAAATCGGCGCCCCGGAAAGGAGGGCGCGCCGTTTTAACGGCGCCGGGGACGCCCCAGTGGTGGCTTTAGCGCGCCGGATCGATGGCGCCGGGAAGCATTCCTCGAATGAAGAATGGACGCGCCGTTTCTGATGGCGCCGTTTTAAGTGGTGCCGGTGACCCTTCACGCGTCGTTTTGACTTGTTTGCTCGGCGCGGGCCAACCGGTGGGTCCGGGGATGGTTCTGGAAGTTCCCGTTGACTGTTCCTCTCGCCCTGGTCCTTGGAAAACCTTGACGGGGCGTTGACGAAGCTCTCGGCATGATGACTGGCCTTAATCGGAACTTCGTGTGCGTTCGGCTCGAGCACGCGGGTCTTCCGCTCACATGGCCTTCGGTACAATAATTTGTGATGCCGGGCCGACTTCACTTGTATTTGTAGCTTTCTGGTTGCTTCTTCGGGGATGATCCCGAATACTCTCCCGAGCTCCCGGGCCTTGCCTTAGCGGCTGTTCATTGAAGCCGAGCATCTTTTCTTTTCTTCTTTTCTTCTTTTCTTTGGTCTCATCTTTTGTTCGGCTTCCGCCATTCTTTTCCTTCTTTTCTTTCTTTTCTTCTCTGTCGGCACAGGAGCACCTGATCAGAACTTAAGACCTGCAGAAGCAGAAGTTAGGAAATGTTAGGAATATTTTCAGTGTCAACAGAAACCAGGAAGGGTGTCTGCCGGGCGGCCGCCAACGCCTGAACTGAGGACCCGGGTGGGTCTTTATGGGGGCGTCCAGGCCCCTAGACACCCCCATTCTTTTAATTTATTTTTCAAAGCCCAAAACTAAATAAAAAATAATATATTAATGGAGGCGTCCAGGCCCCTGGACGCCTCCATAAAAACAAATATAAAAAATATAAAATGCCAGCTTTGGCATAAAAACAAAACAAAAATATAAAATATATTTTCTTGGAGGCGTCCAGGACCCTGGACGCCTCCATCAACTCACTCACGGGGCGCCGCCCACCGAACGACGGTTTGTCGTGTGTGAAAGAATCCAAATTGTGGAGACATGCAGCTGCCTGGACGCGCCCATTTCCAAATCACGGGTCGCCGCTCCAAAACCACTCGTTGTGCCAAACCGCGTGCGGCTTTCGGTGGAGTTCGGTGGATGTTATAGAGGCGTCCGGGACCCTGGACGCCCCCAAGAAAATATTCAAAAAAATGAATAAAAATAGAATAAAATATTACTTCGGCCCTGACGGAGGTGTCCAGGGTCCTGGACGCCTCCACCCTCCGGAGTCCTATAAATAGAGACCTACCCCCTCAGTTCTGGAAGAGCTTCTAAGAGATCCGATAGGCTGCCGGAGCCCAGAGGCTACCGGAGTCATTTCTAACCCGTGGGATCTTTTGTAGGTGGAGGTTCTGCCGACTTCTTGGGTGCCCACGCTCGCGAGAGGAAGGTCGTCTTCATCCATCGCGCTTCCACGTCGTCCCTACGCTGCCGGAGCTCCGCCGGATTTCACCATCGGCACATCCAATAAGCCAATCCTTTCCTTTTCTTCGTAGTTCTTTTGCATTCATCATCTCGCATCCCCTATCCCCCTTCATAAGGGTGCCTCTTCTTATATACTTCTTGCATCCATCATCTCATTTTCCTCCTACTCGAGTCCGAGAGGGGTTTAAAAGACAACACCAACCAGGTGTGTGTCTTGCCATCATTTTGTTATTTTTATCGCAAGGATTTGAATACTACACCTTCATCTTTCTAATCCACTCGTTACTTGTTTGTCGTTGTTTTGCAAGGGTACCCAAGGAAAGCCCTCTCCATCGGCCGGCCAAAAGGGGAGGAAGAAGCAACCCGCCATCTCCCGCTCTTGAGGTAGGCGCGATCACTTTCTTTATTTTGGAGTCTTTTGGCCCCTGGCAATCACATCTTGTTCTCGAGGCCGCGGCGAGTCACTTCCCCAATGGCCGTTTAAATTCCCGTTCTTATATTCTCTTTATATTATGTTATATTCTACTCATATTCTCGAGGCCGCGGCGAGTCACTTCCCCAATGGCCGTTTAAATTCCCGTTCTTATATGTTATATTCTTATCTATTCATATTCTCGAGGTCGCGGCGAGTCACTTCCCCAATGGCCGTGTAAATTCCCGCTCTTATATTCTCTTTATATTTTGTTATATTCTTATCTATTCATATTCTCGAGGCCGCGGTGAGTCACTTCCCCAATGGCCGTTTAAATTCCCGCTCTTTATATTCTCCTTATATTCTGTTATATTCTTATCTGCTCATATTCTCGAGGCCACGGCGAGTCACTTCCCCAATGGCCGTTTCAATTCTTGCTATTTAATTTCTGCACCATTCCCGTCCCCCCGAGGCCGCGGCGAGTCACTTCCCGCTATGGCTGTTTAACCCCCATATCTTGCTATATTACATTTGTCCCGCTCGCCCCGCTGGAGCAATCTCCCGTGGTGGCCCCTTCTCTTTTCTTTTATTTCTGTGTTACAGCAAACAAAGAGGAGCCCGCGCGCTCCGCGTCTTCTTCGCTTCCCGAACCGCGTGACGTCGCTCATAGATTGGTGATCACGGTGGGACCTCTACTGCTTCCTTTTGGCTACCCTTGCAAGTTCGGCACCGTCCGTGCCTCTCCACCTTGGCGCCCTCGCGCGCCCCCGTTGTGCTCACGGCAGCACTGTCAGTTGTAATTGGTTGGGTGTTTATTATATGTTTGTTATTTCTATTATTTTCTTACTCTATATATCTGTCAGCATTCCATTGCATACATCCATCCCTCTTTTATATCCTTTTTCATTTTTTCTAAGGATCACCCTTCCCCGGTGAAGGAAGGACTCTCCGTTTGAGAATTCCTCTCAACGGACCCCGACATCGAAGAATCTCCTCTTCGTTCACTGGGCTAGTTGTACCATTGAAGTTCCCCGGAGTTAGTCATCCCATTCGTGGTGAGACGAGAGACCCTAGCTGACACGACGCTGAAACAAAAATAAACTGGGGTCCCTATTTTGTGTGAACTTCGGATCTCGCTAAAAACAAAAAAAATCATCAAAATCAAAACAAAAAAAAAGGGGCGTAAAGGCATCCAGTTGTTTGATAATCTCTGATACCTGCTTGCTAGTGTATGTTTTTACGTTCTGGGAAAACTGTGAGCATGGCTCACGAGTCTTTTGAGGAGAACCACCCTAGTCGTGGTTTGTCAGCCGACCCGCGAGTCTATACTATGGACTCGGGTCCTTCTCATGAGCCCTCGCATGAGGTGCAGGTTATTGCCGGGGACACGTCCCCACCACAGGATATCTCTTCCTTACTGGGCGTCCTCGCCAACACGGAGCTTACCTCTGAACAGCTCCGGGCCTTCCAGGCCATTCTGAAGGGGAAATCTGTTTCCCCCACGCCCCAGGAATCAACTTCGGCCATCGCACCTCTCCAAGAGTCCGTGCAGGCCATTCCATCTCCTTCATTGGCGCAAGCCATCCAGTCTCCCTCGCTTCAAGGACAAACGAGCTAACAACCACCCTCATTCCAGTTCCCGTCACAATCTCAAACCCCCGTTGTTTCCCACATACCACTTCAGCCAGGGCCAACTGTCGGCGGTCCGACAGCTCCCTCTCATTCGGGGTTCCCCCCTCAAGTCTCCGGGAGACAGTTTCTCCCCCAGTGGCAAGTGCCACCTTCACCTCTAGAGGAGCTCGCCCAATCGCTCCTCAATAGGTTCAATCGCATGGACGAGCAGTTTCAAAATCTGAGAAGAATGGTGGACGTGAAAGCCACCCCGGAGGTTGCTTTGCCAATCCTTCCCGTCATTCATCTTCCTCCCTCCGAAATGCCCACGTACCGCAGATACAATGGTACCGGCAACCCCTTCATTCACCTCAAGGATTTCATGTATGAGTCCTTCTATTGGCAGAATGATCAGAGGTCCCTGTCATACCTCTTTCGGAGATCATTGGATGGTCCCGCGCTAGAGTGGTTCTATTCTTTGGAGCCCCGAGAGGTCAAGAATTTTGAAATAGTCCAGAGAAGGTTCCTGCAGAAATATAGGGATAGGGTCGGTCCCTCACTCTCCATTACCGACCTAGTGGCCGAAAAGATGAAGCCCGACGAAGATTTTATCCGCTATGCTGATAGATGGAGGTCTCTGGCGGAAAGAATAAGGGATACCCTCTTCGAGTCCGAACAAGTGAAGATGATTGTGTCTAATGCAACCCCACAGTTCAGACACGTCCTGGCCATGAATAAACTTACTACAATGGAGGAACTCTATGAAAGGGCCCGATACATCCAAACCCAGTTAAAAGACTCCCCTATTATGAACATGTTTGAGTCACCGAAGCCCAAAGTGGTCAGAAAGACAGGCGCTGGTGTCCCGGGCGGAGCCACAGAAGGGGTCGTGACAAATGAGCAAGTGGGTGCGGTTAATAATGCCAACTATGCAGTCAACCCAAGGCCTCCACAAATGTCCCGACTTCCCCTCCAACCAGGTCCTTTCCCTCTTCGTCCTCCACCCGAAAATAATCCACCCCAGGATAATATGCTTCCATTACGTCAACCCCAGCAACAACAACCATAACCTCAGCAACAACAACCACCGCTTCAGTACAACCAAGTTCCACCCCCGGGGAATTATGGTCCCTAACAGCAACAAAGGAGGCCGGTCGGTCCCAAGAGAGCCTACTATCCACCATTGCCAGAAACCTTAGCAGACATTTTTAATGCCCTCATGGCATCAAACCAACTCGCCCTACCCAGAGAAAGGCCCGTGTGGCCCCCGAATGTTGATACCTCCAAATACTGCGTCTACCACAGGCAGCCAGGACACACAGTAGATTACTGCTTCTAGTTCAAAGATTACATCCACGATATGAATGATGAACATCAAATAGATTGGGATGAAATGAGACGATACGTCGCCGCTCTCAAGGCTAGGAGACCTCCTCATAGGCCACAACAGCAGTTACAACAGCAGCAGCAGCAGCAACCACAACAACAACAGTAGCCTCAGCAGGCCCCACAACAACAGCCCAACATGGGCATAATCCAGAATCCATTACCGGAGCACCAACAGCCCAATCATCAGGTTAACCCCATCTCCTCCTTCCCGGAAGTCGGGAGAGAGCAGGTGTGGCACCCGAAAAGTACCTCTATTCTTTCTTCCTCCAATCCTATCATTACGCAACACCCTTGTCTTGCCCGGGTAGCACCTCTCTCTCATCAACCTGCGTCAGTATCACCTTCACCATATCCACTACCATTACGCCCTCTCATCCGTACCCCGATCCCCTATCAACTGACACTCTCCACTACGCCTTCACACCCTCTCATCTTCTCTCACTCCCCCACTTTACCATCCACCTCTACCATATTTACCCCTACGCCTTCTAAACCCCTTATCATCCGTCAACCACACATAACCCCGTCTTTCTCCACCATATCACCACTAATGCCTTCAAAACCACTCATTACCCATCACCCACCTCAAAATCATTACCCGCTTCAAGCCCTACCCACTTCTACTTCGTCTCCACCTCCACCTTCCAGACCCCTTATCCTTCATAATCCGCGCGATATCCCCTCTACCTCCACCATGCCTCCACCTAACAAACCCCTCATCAGAATCTCTGCTCCCGTCATCACCCCTGCTTCATCAACCATTCCTTCACCACTACCCCTCAAACCTCTGTTAAAACCCGCTGCTACCCCCACAGAGGTACAAAAGCCGCAGGCAATGGTGCTCCGGAGTGGAAGGATTTTCCACAGGGTTTTCCCCCACAACAGTCAGAATCCTGAGCAATCTCAGCCGGAGAAGGATGATGGAGAACAACCAGGAAGAGCTATCCCTGGAACACAGTATGATCTATTGAAACACTTGGACAAGACGCCTGCTCGGATCTCCATCCTGGAGCTACTTCAAAGATCCACATCCCACCAGGCGGCCTTGATGGAATATCTTCAAAAGGTCATGGTTAATGAAGACCTCCCCGTGGAGAAGATTTCGACCGTCCTGACCCCAACGGACACACAACCGGCCATCATGTTCCACAACTACGAGCTTGCTCCCAAGGAAGCTCGAAAATATGCACTGTGCATTTCAATAAAAATTAATGGGGTATCCATAAACCCGTGTCTTGTGGACACGGGTGCGTCCATAAATGTGATCTCCATGGACACCCTTCAGTTGTGTGGGGTTAATGAGGAACAAATAAGACCTTCCTCGATCACGGTCACGGCTTATGACAATAGCAAAAGGCCACCGCAGGGGATGATTATTCTGAAGGCAGAACTAGGCCCCATGTCAATTCCCACGGAATTCCATGTCCTCGACATGGACCCCACATTCAAGGCTATACTGGGTCGCCCTTACATCGAAGCCATGGACGCTGTGCCTTCCACCAACCATCAGTGCCTGAAGTTTCCTTACAATGGGAGGATTATTAAAGTGGTCAGTACACCTGTCCTTCACACAATGGATGCTATCAACACCTCTCTGCCCTCTGTTTGGCCGTCTCATCGGCCCATATTGTCACTACTGGACGTACGTGATTCATCTCACGTTCCACTAGCACCAAAGGAGTCGGTCAAGACAACCGCAACATCATATCTCCCTTTTCACTCCAAAGGTTAGGAGATTATGAGGAACATCGGCTACCAACAGGGTAAAGGTCTGGGCGCACAGTTACAGGGTAGGCTCAAACCGCCAAAGGAAATTAGGCCGAACCGCAGGTTTGGCCTAGGCTTCAAAGGACCGTTCAAGGCGGATTGGAAGCCCCTCACATGGACTCTATCAAACCACTTCAACAGAGGGCCCGTTGTTCATATGGGAGATTACCCACGAGAAGCATATGGGGGATCACATGCTGTATATTTGGCTGAAAAATGTCCGAGGATCACCAAAAGAGGCAAGATCAAAGATCCGGAATGCGAGTGGAACAAATGGTTCGACATACGGGACATTTCCGTTGCACTGGAAAGGATGTTCTCATCTCCGCAGCTTGAAGGACCACCATTGATCTCTGGAATACCAGAGAATATTACCACTCTTGCCAAGGTTCCAAACTATCCTCGTCCTCGCCAGAAGGACCCTGTCATCGACGGATCTTCATCTGTCCTCAACATTGCCGTCGACGGCTCATTAGTCGCCATCTTCTCCATCCACTCGTCTCAGCCTTTGCTGATATCGTCTTCCTGGGCCAGACAATTGTCTGATGATCTTCCCAGATCCCCTTCTCTGCTTACATACCTACGCGTGCTTCTCAACCCGCGCCAGGTCTTCAACCATGATCTGCTCTATGAGCCTCACAATTCTCTAGCCATAACCACTTTTCTCTCTCCTCCAATCTCTTTTCACTGCTTTGTCATTAAAAATGAAAACGAAAAAAAAAATGTCAATTTTCAAATTCCCCAACAACACATCTTCGTTGAGGAAACCTCCTACATCTCCCACGGGTGCGTACCGCCCTGCGGACCACCCGTCCAAGGTCCGATGAGCGACCTTTTCTACCCCCCCTCTGAGGGGTCTTCTCCTGTACATTCTACACCATCCCCTTCGTCTTCCTCTTCTTCTGTAAATATTGTCAGTCAATCTAGAAATGATAGGTCAATGGTAGTACCTAGGAAGAAATCCAAGGGTAGGCAAATCCCTCGTCGATTCCTCCTGGATTTAGCCGCCAGGCGTCAGGCCCTCCTTGCCATCCCCCAATTGTTAGAAAATCCCATCCGGCTACCGGAAATAGAATGTGAGGGCGACGGTGCATTTGATGAAGGGTACGGAGTCTACGAGATCACGGATGAAGAATACCCTACCAAAGATGAGGGTGAGGAATATGAGGACGCGGCTGGCGCATATGCTAGTGGAATGAGGAGATTCGACGAGCCGTCAACCGCCGTAGAAGAATCCACCAAAGAAGTCAACTTGGGAACTGAGGAAGACCCTAGGATCATCCTCATAAGTGACAACCTACCACCCTCTGAAGAAGAGGCATTAATTGAGGTTCTCAAGGAATATAAGGACACGTTTGCATGGAGTTACGAGGATATGTCGGGTCTAGATTCAAACTTGGTCGAACACCGTTTAACCCTAAAACCAGGGTCCGTCTCGGTAAAACAAAGGTTAAGGCGTTTTCACCCTCAAATGGCTTTGAAAATGAAAGAAGAGGTCGATAAGCTCCACAAAGCCAGGTTCATTAGAGTCGTCATTTATCCTCAATTGGTGGCGAACATTATCCCGGTCATGAAGAAAGATGGGAAAGTCAGGATTTGCATCGACTTCCGGGATCTTAACCGCGCGTGTCCAAAAGACGATTTTCCCTTACCTCACATTGATGTGTTGATTGATAACACGGCAGGCTACGAAACCCTCTCATTCATGGATGGATTTTCAGGATACAATCAAATTCGTTTGGCAGAAGAGGATCAAGAAAAGACGTCATTCACTACCCCTTGGGGAACATATTGTTACGTGGTCATGCCGTTCGGATTAAAGAATGCTGGAGCTACTTACCAAAGAGTGATGATGGCCATATTTCATGACATGATGCACATATATCTGGAAGTGTATGTGGATGACTTATTGGTGAAATTAAGGACCAGGATGGAACATCCAGAAGTTTTGGCTAAGGTCTTGCAAAGGTCAAGGGAGTTCCAATTAAAAATGAACCCGAAAAAGTGTGTGTTTGGTGTGTCATCGGGTAAATTGTTGGGTTTCATTGTGAGTAAAAGAGGGATCGAGATAGATCCCGACAAAGCCAAGGCTATCAGGGATATGCCGCCTCCCAAGAATTTGAGGGAAGTCTGAGGTTTAATCGGGAGGTTGCAGTTTATTCGTCGGTTTGTGTCCCAACATTCACAAATGTGTAGACCTCTCTACGAGTTGACCAAGTCAGGAGTAGAATTCCACTGGAATTCTAAATGTCAGAAAACTTTTGAAGGGTTGAAGGAATATCTGGCTAGTCCACCCGTTCTCATTCCACCTAAACCAGAAAAACCTCTGATCATTTACGTCTCAGTCTTGGATGACTCCGTGGGAGCCGTCCTCGCACAAGCTGATGAAGAAGGCAAGGAACGGGCAACCTATTACTTGTCCAAACTTTTCAATCCCTGTGAGCAGAAGTACACCGTCATGGAGAAAACATGTGCTGCCCTCGTTTGGGTAGTGCAGAAATTGAAGCACTACTTCTTGGCTCATGAGGTCCACTTGATTGCTCGAATGAATCCTATCAAATTCCTTCTGGAGAAATCCGTCCTTACGGATAGGCTAGCACGCTGACAAAGTTCTCTCTCTCAGTTCGACATCACCTACATCCAGCAAAAGGCGATTAAAGGCTATGCCATAGCCGAGCATCTCGCTCACCATCCTCTTCCCAAGTTCGATCACGTCCAATCAGAGTTTCCAGATGAGGAACTAATGTCCGTCAACCAATCAGATGAGCCAATGTGGACGCTATATTTTGATGGAGCTCTGAATTCTCAAGGGAGAGGAATCGACGTCGCCCTCCTGTCGCCTGAAGGCCTCACATTCCCATTGGCATACCAGCTCAAATTTCCAGTTACCAACAATATAGCCGAATACGAAGCTCTTCTAGCTGGCCTAGAACTCGCTCATTCTTTTCGTATCACTGAGTTGCGAGTCGTAGGTGATAGTCAACTCATCCTTCGCCAGGTGCTCACTAAATATCACACTCGCGATCCCAAACTCAAGCCATACCAAGAACTCACTGCTGTCTTTGCCAAACTGTTCACCAAACTGATCTTTGTTCATGTCCCTCGTCATCAGAATATTCTCGCTGATGCCCTCGCCTCGTTGGCATCATCCAAAAGGTTCCCTCTAGGAAGATGGTTTGAGTCCATTTCCATCTACAAACTTCACGCCCCTGCAATCGATGATGCTTCCTACGTAAATATCAAAGACAGGATAGCAAGGAAGATCCTGCAGGAAGATATCCTTGAGAAGAGGGAAATCATGTTGGCAGAGGCCGAAGAAGAACTGGCTGATGAAGAGAAACCATGGTTCTATAAAATCGTCAAATACTGCCAAGATCAGTATTATCCTGAAGGGGCCACCACAGAGGACAAGAAAGCCATAAGAAGGGTGGCTCAGAAATATACTTTGGTTAGAGGTCTACTCTATAGGAGGAGCCTTACTGGTATTATGTTAATATGTCTTGGTGACGATGAGGTTTGGAAATGTGTAGAGGAGACGCACTCGGGTGTGTGCGGTGGCCACGTGAATAGTCAGATGCTCGCCAAGAAGATCATTCGGCAAGGCTTTTATTGGCCCACTATGGAAGAGGATTGTGCTGTCTATGTCCGTAGGTGTGTCAAGTGTCAACTTCACGCCGATAAAATCCATTCACCATCTTCTTCACTTCATCCGATATCCTCCCCGTGGCCTTTCTCCATGTGGGCATTCGACATCATTGGTCCCCTAGGTGATCCCAATTCCCTCACCAAGCAGAAATCTTTCATCCTTACTGCGACGGAATACTTCACCAAATGGGCCGAAGCTGAAGCTTACGCGGAAATCAAGGCGTCAACAGTCTGCAAGTTCATCATGAAGAACATCCTCGCCATATTCGACGTCCCAAGCACAATCGTCACCGACAATGGGCCACAGTTCATTTCTCAGGACTTACAGGACCTCTACAAAAGGTACGCAATTGCATTGCATCATTCATCGTCTTATTACCCACAAGGTAACGGCCAAGCGGAGGCCACCAATAAAACATTGCTCAAAATCATCAAAAAAACCTGCGAGTCTAGTAAGTTTTCAGACTGGCCAGAAAAACTTATCGAAGCCCTATGGGCCTATCGCACTTCAATCTGTACCCCCACCGGGCAGACTCCATTTGCCCTTACTTATGGTATGGAAGTGGTAGTCCCATACGAGACTCTGATCCCTTCTCTCAGGGTACAATTGGACGAGGAATTTCCCCTCGACGATCGTCGTAATTAACTCCTCGCCCAGTTGGAACTCTTGGATGAGAAGCGGCTGGCCGCTGCCGAACACGCGCGTGTGTATCAAAATAGACTCGCTCGCTTTTACCAAAAGAAAGTCGTTGAGAGAAAATTCAAAGTCGGTGAGATGATCGTAAAAAGAATTTTTGGCAAACCTGGAGGTCCGCGTTCTAAGCTCCAACCCAATTGGGAAGGACCATTTATAATTCAAGCCGTGTACTCTGGCAACGCCTACAAGATAGTCAACGCCGAAGGGACCAAGTTATCCCACCCTTGGAATAGGCTTTATCTTAAGAAATACTACCCTTAGCATAAAATAAAAAAATGATGAAAAGATAAAAAAAATATCAAAAATAAAGAAATACCGAAAACCACTAAAAATATGGAAAATTCAAAATGTCTATGCCTGACAGTCACCATGTAGTTAAGTCCCTGCATCTAACCTTCATGTTAGGATAGGGCCCATTAAGGCTTGGTAGGCACCGGGTCTTGGTTTGCCATAACCGTGGAGATCCCTGTCCAGCCACGTCGGCCTATGCTCGCTCGAAGGAAGCTAACATGCGCTCACTTAAGTATTTTATTCAAAAAAAGTAGGTAGCATCACCTACGGTGGGGCAGCACCCAGAAGATCTCCGGAAGCTGTAATCTTTATTCTTTTCTCTTCGACCAAATGAGACAGTCGGCCCCATTAAAACGCTGAGCATGAGAAACCGAAACTCAAACCCCAAGGGCAAGAGTAGGATCCATTTTCTCGAGTATCGATCAGAGCACGAGAAGAGGGTAGTGTCCCCGCATGCATACGAAAGGGAGCCCACAAACGTCAAACGACTATATCTCCCTCACAAAAAGAAATACAAAATCAAAGTCAAGAGCCTGGTCGTGACCGTGCCTGATGCGATAAATGGAACCCCTCAAAGCAAAAGTCTGAATCCACAAAAGGGGCCGTGGAATGTAAATGCTCGAGATTTGGTCCGAAGTTATCCGAAAGGAAAGAGTTAGTGTGCCCTTATTAGCTCGCCGGGTTAACGACTTTGCCGGTCCTCTCAGGAGGTTTATCCCCTACACTCTTCCTTCTCCCTCTAAAGATGAAGGTTCGATGGAGTTTCTGAAGGGTGAAAAATTGCCCAGGGTCTGCGACCTTATTTTAATATACACATATGGTTGCCTACTTTGAAAAGCAAAAGATATCGCTGCGAAGGAGTCTCTGTGTTTCTGGCTGGCCAAGACCCCTGTTTACCACCTTGATGTCTTCTTGTTTAACCTCAGGCTTAGGCCAATGCAAGCGCGTCACCTATGGGTGCGACGGCGTCTGATTCCGGGTCAGCGTCGCGCGGTTGGTCGTTAGGGTTCCAGGGTGTTCCATCATATACCATCTAGAGTTGTGAGGAAACAGACCCGGGTCGGGCAAATCTCTTACCTCAAACACATTTTGGGTGAATCCCTGTGGTCGGAAGCGACTGGGAGCCTAAGCATGGCATGACGGTATTGTCATCAGGGTAAGTCTTAGCCGGCGGGATCATCATTCGAGGGGTCTAGAGGCCCAAATCAACCTAGATGTGCACTTAAGATACCTGGGAGGTTAGTAAGAAACCCCTGTTCTCACGTAAGTTAGGTGCCATTTGGGTGCTTGCCTGGCGTTAGCAACAAAACAAATTGAAATGATAAAAATAACAAAAAAGAAAAAAAAAGAAAATGTACATATTTGCAAACAAAAAAATCTTTTTTATGATAAAACAAAAAAATGCCAAATATAAAAAAAGAAAATAAATTAATTTTGCATGATTGCATTTGTGTGCAGCATCTCACTTTTAATACCGCTTGCATTCGTGTACTTGCCTGTCGCATTTATCATCACCGCATCTTTCCCTTGCCTTCGCTAAATAAAGGCTTGGCCCCTTGACCAGTTATCAAGGACAGTCACAGTGACCATTTGCTTATTGAGCAAGGGGCCAAGTCAGAACAGAAATTCTGATTTGTTTGTTTCAGTGATGTGTGCAGGGATTCAGGTAACAGAAGCAAAGGTGAAAACCAAACTGTTGGGTCCCGTAGTGCAGGAACACGGATCTAGAGGGGGGGTGAATAGATCCTTCTGCTAACAACTATGTCCAATTAAAAACACAAACTACCACACAGCGGAATTTACAAGATTGATAGGATTGAAGAAATTAATCTAAACAACTTTAAACTTAATTCACTCAATCTCACCGAGCTCACACGATTACATAACTAGATAGTAGAGAACACACAATCACACAAATCAAACCACAAAACACGGGGATTTTTAAGGTGGTTCAGGACCACGACGGGCTCCCTACGTCCACCCCTCACCAAACCGGTGAGGCTTCACTACACGCTACAAAGTGTAGCAACACGGGGAAGAACCCCAACACACACACGCTGCTTTCGCAGCAAACCACACACGAGGCCTCGCCTCAAACTACTGCCACAGCAGCACACACACACATACACGTTGGGGAACACACCCCGATCTGTATACTTCACACGGAGACACAACTCTGTCCACACACACGTAAGACAAGGCCTACACAACCACACGGGAGAAAACTCCCAACAATACACGCGGATATGCTCCGCACAGATCGACACACAAGAGACCACACACACACTCGGAGACCCCTTTCTCCGAACACCCACACAAAATATTCTGTCAAATGTATATGTAACAATCACAAATATATGCTATGACCTTCCACACAAATTCTATAGATGTAAACTAGAAGAATGTATCAAGTATAAGGCTCCCCCTTCTTCATCAAAATCTGATTCTCCTTGCTCATTGAGGGATGATCATAATCTTGACATCATCTTCTTCCTCTCCTCTATCCGCTTCTCTTTTCCTTATTCCAATCTCCTCTCTTCACCTGAAAGAGTAGATAGACATAATGAGTTCAATCTTTAAGCTAATCTCAAACAAAAATATAGATCATAGAACATATCACAAAGAACTGATAGAAGACATAGAAGTGATCCCCCTTTGTTTTCCAAGGCCGGTTGATGATGTTCCTTGAACCACGAGTTGGAGGGTAGCCGGATGACGACGATTCTTACGTCCTCTTGATCCTCTCTTCGATCCGCTCCTTTTCTTCTTCTTCCACGAGCTCCAGATCTTCACGGATGTAGATGATATCCTCCTTGGAAGAGCTCCACCACGTTTTCCCCTTTTCTTCACCTATACGAATGAACAAAATGAGCATTAGGGTTGATTAACTCCCAAATTCGTAACTCTTATATAAGCAACTTAAGGGGTGGGGAAAAGACTCATAAAACCCTCCTAATACATGTTAAAAACACCTTAATAACAATAGAAACTAATAGGGGGTAATATGGTAATGTTTGAAAGGGTTTTCAATGGATTTTAAACACTTTCGGAAGTCCCGTCCGGAAGGGGTCGACCCTTGGGGTCGACCCTCGGGCAACAGGTTGCTGGAAAACATAAAACAGCACCTTGTGTTACAGGGGTCGACCCTTTCAGGCAGGTTACATAAAAAATAGCACTGCGCGCTCCGGCGGCAGGAATTATTTCTCCTAGCTCCGAACTCCGATCGAAGCGAGACTGGAGGCGTTGGAAAGAGAACTCACAGAGCTACAACATATAATTTTTATAGGGAGATCCAACGGTTGGATTGAAAATGGTGAAGACTGTAAGACAGTTTGAGTTTGAAAAATAACTAAAACCTCCATCAAACCAAAGGGAAACAATTGATTAAATGTTACCATAATCCCATGAAGATCAACAATGATTTTGCATCCTGAAAAATATGATAAATAAAGAGGTTAGATCAAGATCAAAATATATGGGTCATGTATTAACATATGAAGCTAGTTTTGAGACCGAGACCCAAAAGTCATGAAATGTGATTGCGAAATCATTAGCATGAGGCATATGAGCATTCCCATGATAGATCAGTATCAAGGCATTAGAGAACTCAATTTTCCAGTTCAAGATTAGAAGAGTCTCACCATGGATTCCAATATAACTTCTTACCTTGAAGCAATATTACCCTGCACTATATGGCAATGAACTCATAAGCAAGTTGATATTAAACCGAATCTCAAGATCCCAATTTCAACCCAATTCTCCTACAAGCCATTTCACCAACCATTTAAGCCATATGATCCGAAGGACAAGGAACCATCATTCAAACTTTCAAACCACACATCATTTCCTTGGGGGCAAGCCATGATATTTGCATCTCAATCATTCATTTAGCATTACCAAGGTACACATGCATGACATGTGGCTCAATAGGACATGATGCTCGAGTATGCTTTTCACAAAGACCTTTCACATTGAAGATAGAGCAATCTCACCAGGTGTAGATGGTATATGCAATGTGCTAACCTCAAAGCACGTATGAGCCTTATAGTGACGCAGATGTATCCACATGATGATATCCCAAAAGAAACAGTTTGTAATCATTTTCCACAATCATTTTATACTTCATACACATGAAGACATGAGTAACCATTCACGCACAAGGCCAAGCAACAAGGGTATTTTGTAATCATCAAAATCACATACACAACAATCTCCCCCATTTTGATAATGACAAAATATTACATTATGCTATAATGCTCTCTCCCCCTTTGACATAATCAGAAATGGGGATCATGATGGGGAATCCAGAAGGGCAAGAACCCATGGACAACTGGATTATGAAGAGAACCAATGTGCGGATGCATGAACTAATGGCAGAACTGTTGGAAACCAATTGTTGAAATGAAACTCTTATACCAAGTGTCTGATACCAATTGTGGAAAGTGGAAATGCAAATGTGGATAATGTGGTCATGCAAGATGACAAAACGATATGCAAATGCACATGAGTTGCAGCAATTGGAAATGGCGTATGGCATGAACAATGATGAGTCAGCAAATAAGCACTCAAACACCAACAGAAAGGTATTGACTCATGCAAGACATGATGAGTTAAGTAGATAAGATCACATGCAAAGCTCCCCCATTGACATTGACACATTAGATGACTGTTTTGAATTTCAAATTTTTGATTTTTAATTTTCTTGTGAAATGCATGAAACATGATGTATGAAAATGATGAGACATGAAATGCATACAATGTAATCAAGCAGATATCTATAGATACATGCAACATAACTCCTTCACAAGAAGTGATACCAATTGATTTACAGTAAGGAGATAGGTGTATGAAAAGTGCAAGTGAGTCATTAAGTTCAGAATGCTCATGATTACACCTAGAGGATTGTGCAGATAAATAGGAGAAGACGTACAGCAGGTCATTGCAATTAATCAAATTTTCAGAATACATATCAAATCAAATTACCATGTGCAAGTGAGTAACATGAGAATGAAGTTTAGCCATATGGATAACCAGATTTTCAAGTAAACACAATAGTAAGTGTACAAACTGCATTTCAATCTAGAGAACAGCGTATTGGAGGCTTCGCTCTACCTCAATCGAATATATCATCAAAAAATTTCATATTGACAATCTGAATTTTTCTAAGAAGGATCAGGTTCAACATAATTCTTTTTTACGCGAGGAGACACATGGAGCTCATGCCAGAATCCCCGGTTACTCAGAATACTGAACCTTGTCACCTCATTTGAACAGAGATACTTTAGTCAACACTTTTCAGAAATGAACCACATCACGTCTCAGGTGACATGTGTCCAGTTTACTCAGGGAGACTTAGCATTGCTCTGCCTTTCATTCCAACCATTTTTTTTGTATGTGGAGGCAGGCAGCTTTTTCCTCAACTGTCTCTTATCATCCATGCAGCAAGTTAAATTACTTTAGAGTGTTGAAATGAAATTCCTATATCCTTATGAACAACACTCAATTTCACATTAAAGTGCATGAAGTGTACGAATTTGATTTAACATGTATGGAGAAAATTTAACTTAGAACAGGATAGTGTAGCTCCCCCTATATAAATGCAATAAGCATGAAATGCTCCCCTTAAGAGTTTGACATGAAGCACACTTGTTAAGACTCAGATGCAACATTATTTAACAATGGAGTATTCGGTCTTAGAAGTTTCAAAGGAAGGGGTTGAATAGCATATAATAACATGCAAGCATACAATAGAGATATGCATATGCAATGTAAAATGAAAAGGTATGCAATCTCAATGCTTGAAATGTTGGCTCTGAAGATATGATGACCAATGTTGGAAGAATTCTTTTTGGCATTTATACAACATGAAATGTTCAAGATGATGCATTTCAAAATATCCACTATATGCATGCTAGAAATGCCAACTACGCAACAAGACGCACGATGAGCTTCATCTTTCAAAAATATATGTGAATGATATGCAAAGAATGATATGCAAAAATGCAATGTGATGCACGATTCAAGATTTCACATGAGACTCCATATGCACCTAATGCAACTGATGCATGACACGCATTACCAAATGTTAAAATGTGAGGACACCACTTTATTCTGAAAAGAGAATTCAAAAAATTTATCCAGAGCATCAAAACCATCACATGTGAACTTTTCTTGAAAACAGTTGTGCTTTTAACCAAAAAGATGAGTGGCACATTGGTAAAGACCATGGAACATTGATCAACTTCAGTCCTCAAAAAGTTCAGCCACAGAACAACATCATCATGCTGAGAGAATGGAAAACATCAATCTCAAAATTTTCAGCATGTAAAACTCCCCCATAATCAATGCATGATTTTAGAAAATTCATTTAAGTTGGATGCCATATGCATAAATGATTCATGGTACCGGGCGGAGGCATATTCTCACGCATGGTGATAGCTTTCAGATAGGCTTGACCTGTCCTTCCACATGTCACTATTTTATATACCATGTAATCATTGAAATGATGATCAGAAATAAATGTATGCACATTTGACATCTTGAGTTTAGCAAAAGGCATTCAATTAATAGCTACACTCTCATATATACTGCTCAAATGTTCCAATACCATTCATCCAAACATTCATTTTTCACATGGTCAAGAGCAACCAAAGAGTATTCAAGATTTCAAAATCACTGTCTGTCAAGAGATAGCACTAGCATCAAGACCATAGAACTTCAGCCGAACACTTTATTTTCTCACCTTTACCTTTATTGACATCTTCAAATTCTTTACTTTATTTTGCTTGTGTAATCTTCATCAATAGCTCTTTTCTTTCTCTCCTGCAAGAAATAGAATGATATTAGCCAAAAGAAATGGAAGCAGATCAAATCTTGCATTGAAGTCCTCTTGACCCCCTTTCTTTCTCTCCATTATTTCAAGGGTTGATGGCCATTATCAATTAAACCTGCACTGTAAAGAGTTTAATTCATGTCAATATTAAGCCAATACATATGAAGAAACTAACTTCGAGGCTTTTCATCACATGTGACTCTCTCTCTCTCAACCTGCAAATTAGAGAGTTAAATTCCAGCAACATAAACTTAGAATTCACAACTTGATGTGCACAAACCTGAACAACCAACTTACATATTAGTGTCAATTCAAGGACAAGCCCATGTTAACCAAGGCATCACACCAGAACTTGTCTAGTAGACTTAAAGCCTTCCTCTTGGTCACATGGCAATCCTGCAACAAAGTTCTCATTTGGTTGTTTTAGGTACCCAAACCTTCTTGGGTCCCGGATGGTTAGTTGCACCTCTAGTGGGTGTCTTCCACTATTTTTGGGCATGCATATCATCAAAATATATTACGGAACAAACATTCATGGTATGCCCAAACTCACCACAATAATGACAACAACCAAGAAACTTCACAGAATTCTCATAAACATGACAATCAAATTTCGGTGATTTGGCATGAATGTTATCACTATAAGCATGGAAATATTTCTTATTCACAACATGATGAGCATGAAGCTTTTGTGGGTTTGTAAAAGTATAATTGTTTTTGACTTTGAAAATCTTTCTTTCATTTGCTTGCCAACACTGTGACACATGGTGTCCTAACTTTCCACATGTAAAACAACCACCCCTTTTTCTTTTGGAAACAAGTTCATTTTTGCATACTTTCAAATCATCCGATTTCATCAAAACGCAATCATGCATCATATGACCAAGTTCACCACAATAAAAATATGAGATTTTCTTTATGGATGCATGTGTGTGTGCAACATAATTTTTCATGGCATTCATCGTGACACCAACAACATTTTTAGCCTTTTGATGCAGGTTTTGTTTCTTCTTCAGACTTTCATTTGACTGCTTTGTTGTTTGAGGAACAGATTGATTTGGAGACCCATTTGATGTGCTGGCTATATTATAACCATGGACAAAAGATGTGTAGAATTTGTTTTCAAAGTTCTTTTTGTTCACAGGATTATAGCCCAGCCCTTCTCTTTGGAAATTCACTTTAGTCCCCAATATCTTGTTCAGATTTTCTTCCCCATTCACAAACTTAGACAAAGAAGCATTCAGATCAAGAATTTCTTTTTCAAGAGATGAAATATGCAATTCATAGGAAATGATCTCATTTTCACAAGAAATGACTTTTTCATTCAATTGAGCATTGATGGTTTGGTAGCTTTCCATCTTTTGTTCTAACACAAGCATCTTGTCAGATTCATCAACAATCACAGATTTCCCTTTTTCAAGTTTTTCAAGATTTTTCAATCTACTTTCAAGCAGAGAGATCTGAATTAGCATTGCACTATTCTCCTTTTTGAGTTCTTCATTTTCATTTGCAAGTTTATCATTCATAATCAATTCATTGCAAATATCATGATCAATAGAGTTTGACTCCATTTTGTTTCTTAGATCTTTTTCAATTTTCTCCAATTGATCAATTGTGTATTTGAGGGCAACATTTTCATTTCTCAAACAAGTAATGGTTTCTTTGTGACATTCAACATCATGCTCTAAAAGATCATTGAAGTTAACAAGCTCAGAACATTTATCACAAGAACCATTTTCATGGACCAAGTTTTCAAATTTCTTTTTCAATTTTCTGTTTTCTGACTTGACTTTCTTATATTATTTTGCCAACTCATCATAAGCTTCAACAAGATCGTCAAGAGTAAATTCTTCAGAATCAGAATTTACCTCTTCTGCATTTTTGTCACTTTGTTGATCAGCATCATCGGCCATGAGACATTTTTATCTTTCCGTTTCTTGAGCTTTAATCAACCGGTCCATAAGCTCCTTTGCCGTCCTACAAGAAGATGCAAATAGATACTTGTTACTACTTACAGAAGCTTTCAATAAACTCAAAGCAGTAACATTATCATGATGCATCATTTTATCCTGATTAGACCACTTGGTCTCATCTAGAGGTAATATGTGTGGACCATGACAAATCAATTTCCAAAGACTAGGATTAATAGAATTGATCACCACACATAGTTTGCCTAGCCATGAATCAAAATTCAAACCAGTGAAGATTGGCAAACAGTTCATTGATATATGTTCAGTAGAAAAATTCATGATTGTGGAATGCACTGGGATCACTCTGTAGATCGCAAGATCTAGGGACAACAGAGCCTTGCTCTGATACCAATTGTTGGGTCCCGTAGTGCAGGAACACGGATCTAGAGGGGGGGTGAATAGATCCTTCTGCTAACAACTATGTCCAATTAAAAACACAAACTACCACACATCGGAATTTACAAGATTGATAGGATTGAGGAAATTAATCTAAACAACTTTAAACTTAATTCACTCAATCTCACCGAGCTCACACGATTACATAACTAGATAGTAGAGAACACACAATCACACAAATCAAACCACAAAACATGGGGATTTTTAAGGTGGTTCGGGACCACGACGGGCTCCTTACGTCCACCCCTCACCAAACCGGTGAGGCTTCACTACAAGCTACAAAGTGTAGCAACACGGGGAAGAACCCCAACACACACACGCTGCTTTCGCAGCAAACCACACACGAGGCCTCGCCTCAAACTACTGCCACAGCAGCACACACACACGTTGGGGAACACACCCCGAACTGTATACTTCACGTGGAGACACAACTCTGTCCACACACACGTAGGACAAGGCCTACACAACCACACGGGAGAAAACTCCCAACAACACATGCGGATATACTCCGCACAGATCGACACACAAGAGACCACACACACACTCGGAGACCCCTTTCTCCGAACACCCACACAAAATATTCTGTCATATGTATATGTAACAATCACAAATATATGCTATGACCTTCCACACAAATTCTATAGATGTAAACTAGAAGAATGCATCAAGTATAAGGCTCCCCCTTCTTCATCAAAATCTGATTCTCCTTGCTCATTGAGGGATGATCATAATCTTGACATCATCTTCTTCCTCTCCTCTATCTGCTTCTCTTTTCCTTATTCCAATCTCCTCTCTTCACCTGAAAGAGTAGATAGACATAATGAGTTCAATCTTTAAGCTAATCTCAAACAAAAATATAGATCATAGAACATATCACAAAGAACTGATAGAAGACATAGAAGTGATCCCCCTTTGTTTTCTAAGGCCGGTTGATGATGTTCCTTGAACCACGAGTTGGAGGGTAGCCGGATGACGATGATTCTTACGTCCTCTTGATCCTCTCTTCGATCCACTCCTTTTCTTCTTCTTCCACGAGCTCCAGATCTTCACGGATGTAGATGATATCCTCCTTGGAAGAGCTCCACCACGTTTTCCCCTTTTCTTCACCTATACGAATGAACAAAATGAGCATTAGGGTTGATTAACTCCCAAATTCGTAACTCTTATATAAGCAACTTAAGGGGTGGGGAAAAGACTCATAAAACCCTCCTAATACATGTTAAAAACACCTTAATAACAATAGAAACTAATAGGGGGTAGTATGGTAATGTTTGAAAGGATTTTCAATGGATTTTAAACACTTTCGGAAGTCCCGTCCGGAAGGGGTCGACCCTTGGGGTCGACCCCTGGGGTCGACCCTTTCAGGCAGGTTACATAAAAAACAGCACTGCGCGCTCCGGTGGCAGGAATTATTTCTCCTAGCTCCGAACTCCGATCGAAGCGAGACTGGAGGCGTTGGAAAGAGGACTCACAGAGCTACAACATATAATTTTTATAGGGAGATCCAACGGTTGGATTGAAAATGGTGAAGACTGTAAGACAGTTTGAGTTTGAAAAATAACTAAAACCTCCATCAAACCAAAGGGAAACAATTGATTAAATGTTACCATAATCCCATGAAGATCAACAATGATTTTGCATCCTGAAAAATATGATAAATCAAGAGGTTAGATCAAGATCAAAATATATGGGTCATGTATTAACATATGAAGCTAGTTTTGAGATCGAGACCCAAAAGTCATGAAATGTGATTGCGAAATCATTAGCATGAGGCATATGAGCATTCCCATGATAGATCAGTATCAAGGCATTAGAGAACTCAATTTTCCAGTTCAAGATTAGAAGAGTCTCACCATGGATTCCAATATAACTTCTTACCTTGAAGCAATATTACCCTGCACTATATGGCAATGAACTCATAAGCAAGTTGATATTAAACCGAATCTCAAGATCCCAATTTCAACCCAATTCTCCTACAAGCCATTTCACCAACCATTTAAGCCATATGATCCGAAGGATAAGGAACCATCATTCAAATTTTCAAACCACACATCATTTCCTTGGGGGCAAGCCATGATATTTGCATCTCAATCATTCATTTAGCATTACCAAGGTACACATGCATGACATGTGGCTCAATAGGACATGATGCTCGAGTATGCTTTTCACAAAGACCTTTCACATTGAAGATAGAGCAATCTCACCAGGTGTAGATGGTATATGCAATGTGCTAACCTCAAAGCACGTATGAGCCTTATAGTGACGCAGATGTATCCACATGATGATATCCCAAAAGAAACAGTTTGTAATCATTTTCCACAATCATTTTATACTTCATACACATGAAGACATGAGTAACCATTCACGCACAAGGCCAAGCAACAAGGGCATTTTGTAATCATCAAAATCACATACACAACACAAACAAACCGAACCTTGTATTTTATTCCAAAAAATTAAAAAGATTACGTCAAGTTCCGCCCTCTCTCTCTGCATTACTCGTCCCACTACTCTCCGGGCAAAACACTCTCAAAGGTACTACCCAACTATGAAAAGCGGTACTCCTACCGCTCTGTACTCCCCTTCCTATTCCCACACCCCGGCGTTGATCCACGGAAGCAGCAGAGAAGCTACCAACACGAAAGTCACGCTCTCGTGCTCTTTGCTAGCGCTCCTCACCATCTCTCAGCCATTGTTTAGCAAGACCAAGGCTGGTTCGGAGTTCGAACAACTGGGCCTCCATGGCCCTTCGTTCCTCCCTTTTAGTCAATCTGTTGGCTCTTTCTCTCTCTGCCCGTTCTCTCTCACGGTCTTCCCTCTCCAACTGGAGAGTGATCCTCAGTTCCATAGCATCCCTGGAAGAGTCGTCATCAGGATGACGCCGCAGTTCCCTCTCCAGTTCTGCTATCCTAGCCTCCCTCTGCGTAGCTTGGGCAAGCGCTTCTTCAGTCTCCATTTCCTGCCGAGTGTACCATCTCAGATACGCGATAAGACGTAAACAAGGAGAACTCAACACCGAAACTTTTACCTGTATACAGAGTATCCCTTCTGCCTCTGTAGCACGCTGCGTGGCGTGAGCAAGTTGCTCATGAAGCAAGTCGAGTTCTGAGGTGGGAATCCACAAGCTGGAAGAGGCACCACTACTCCCATCGCTGGGGAAGCCGCGCCAATCTGGGCATGCTACGACCGTGTGAATTAGCAGCCAACATCTGGAATCTGCGGTTTTAATTAGGAACGCACTGTACACCTACCAAGGTGCTCGTAGCTCCGCGGGCATCGCCCAACCGTTGCTCCATCTCTGCCAAGCGAGTTCGTAAAGTCGCTATCATCATATCACGGATATCCTGCAGCCATACGAGTCAGTATTTCCACCAGAAAACCAAAAAAAAGGGGAGAAAGAAGAAAAGAGAAAAAGGGGAGACCTACCTCCGCAAGTCCCTGGGGTTGGAACCGCTCTGCGTACCTTATCTTGTATAGACGCAGGTACTCCTCGCTATCCCGTGCCTGCGATTCCACGATTATGCCACCCTGTTGCCAGTCTTCGTACTGTTCGGGGAATCACACACGCCAGTCAATGCAGGTCGCCGGTCCTCGCGTCTCTCTCCCAACGCGAGGTGGCGCAGCTGAATCCACCCATTCTTGAGCCAGTCCCAAAGTCCTCATAACCAATCGTAGCTGAAGCGGCTCGATTTCATTCAGGCAGTGCATCCACAGTTCCCGTCCGAACCGGGCACGACTTGCTAGAACCCACGACTGGTCGGCATCGACCATGTCTGAGTAGGGTCTCCAGTTTACCATCGCTGTAGGGAACTCCTGTAGCTCCCGCCTTAGCACCATCAGTTGGTAGGTTAGGGGTGCCGCACTCATGATGGGTTCCCACCGCCTGGCTAGCGGCACCATCGCGGGTCGCCAATGCCTAGCACCCCCCATGGGGAGGTAATAATAACTCCACAGCTGCTCGGCGCAGGTCATCAGTACCTTGCAAAAACACAAAAAAATATACAAAACAAGCAAAACCAAAATACCTGGATAAATGGCGTAAAACCACTCACAGCCATCTCACGATCCGCTTCTTGGAACAGGCCTGCAAACAAGTGTGCCAGCATGGCAGCTCCCCAGGCGTAGTACCCTACTCTTTCAAGGTCTGACAGCAGCTCCAGGAAGTGACATTGGATACCGTCCCCTTTCGAGCTCAGTACCAATCTCCCCAAAAGGAAGAGGAGAAATCTCCTCAAATCTATGTTGCATCTTTCCCAGTTGCCGAAATCTGTGCAGTACACGGCACGGCATCCTATTTCCATCCTTTCCATGAACTCTTCTGAGGATTCATCGTCCCGCCGATGAGTGTCGGTGAGCCCTAATGCATCCATGAGGGACGCCCTAGCTACCGACCTGTTTTTTCGACTATCTAGGTCCAAACCCAGTAGCTTCCGAGCACCTTCTCGGTAATCCGCATAAGTGACCCCGGTCACTGCCTCGCCCTCCACCTTCAGGCTTGTGATCCGGACCACATCCTCTAAGCTGGGCACCATGTGCCCCCAGGGCATCAGGAATGCCCGACTCACTGGGTCCCATCTCTCACACAAGGCTTGGATCAGGACCAGGTCGAGCTTGAGCGGCTCGATCCGAAGAAAGGTGCCAAATCCCATCACGTCTAGCCTCGCCTTCTGAAAATCTGGGAGACCTCGGTATGCTGCCACTACCAACTCCCATGAAATGTGTGATTTCATCACACTCTGTGCGTGCATAAGAAATGGAGAAGGGTGTTGTCAAGAGAAAGGAAGAAAGAATGAGAAAAAGGGTAGGAAAGCTCAGCTTACGAGTTGTGATTGGGCCCTTTCGCTGAAGTGCCCTTTGAGGTCCGAAAGCCTCCTGGAACTACTACCACTGGACCTGCTTCTCTTCGAGGAGTGGGAAGATTCGCCCTCCATCCAACTCTCGAAATTTTGAACTCCTCCTCTCCCGTGAGAACTTGTGCTCCTCGAGTTAGCTCTCGATATACCTGGGAGGATAAAAGGGACAAGAATTTATAGAAATAGAAGGAGTACAGGCCAAGATTGCCTCCATCACCTTTAATGATAGCCCTCGTAATGAGACACCTACCATGCGGTCCCGTGTGTCACTTCGCCGCTCGCACAGGGTGATTGATTGGACGAAGAATATGACGACTAGCCCCCTATGTTGTCTAGGGATACCCTATCAGGTTTTGGAGGACGTCCGCAAAACTTGACACAACATCCGGGAGAAGGAACTAGGGCCGTCATTATTGACTTCGACGGCAGATTCCCGTGGAAAATGGTCACAACAAGACGCGATTCTCCGCTCGGGGTGGAGTCTCGGCAGACCCATCACATGGGAACAGTGCAAAGGAGAAGAAGTGTAGGGAAGAAGGAACGCACAAGAGAACAAACAAGCAGCAGAAAATCAAATCACTCCATTCATAATTCTACATAAGCTGTCATAAACACTACAATCATAGAGATGAGGCGGGTCCACTGGCTCGCCAACTTGTGCCATTATCTTCATGCTCGTCCCTCTAGGCGTCCCTCTCCTCTCCCCTGAGGTGAGGGTCCCTCAGAAGCCTCCGGGATCCCCGTGCAGTAGCACCCGCCTCGCCTCGTGGTGCCGACTCCACAGCAATGACTCGCTGCTCCTCCCCTGGCGTGGCGAAGAAGCCACTAGCGGCAAAGCGAACAGACTGGCGCAGTCGCTCCCCGAACTCTCGCGCTCTCTCGTAGCGCGTCTCCATCCCTCCTAACCTCTGCATGACGGCCTGAAGGCCCAGCTGGAGCTCCCTCACTTGGGCCTCCAAGGCCCTCCTCTCGGTCTGATCCCGCTGTCGCTCGGACCTCCTCTCGGCCTTCTCTCTCTCTGCCTCTCTCCTCATCATCTGCAGAAGAACCCTTAACTCCAGGATGTTTGGAGAAGGTCTCTCCTCACCGCGATGTCGCAGCTCTGCTACAGTGGCCACCCAGGCATCACGCTCCTCTTCCGCCCGGGCAGCCCGAGCTACCGCATCGGAAAGTTGCTCCCGGAGGGAGGCAATCTCAAGAAAAGGGGCCGAGGAACTGGAAGATGCGCCGCCAGCCACTCCCACCATCGCTGTCTGTTGGGCACGCTGGAATGTACAAACAATAGTAGTCAGCTAAGCTCCACATTTAAAAACAAAAAAAATGTAGCACTTAGCTTACCAAGAGCGACAGTTCCTGTTGAGTGGCGGCCAGCTGCCGCCTGACCTCGGCTAATTGGGCACGCGACCCGTCGACGTCGCGCGTATCCCTGGCTTGGGGAAGCCCCGCATAACTCTCTCTCTGCCGCCGCAGGAAGTCGGCACTATCCTGCACCAGTACGCTCCCTTGCTGTCCAGGGAGACGTATGCGCCAATCCTCGAGCTTCGCCTTACCGCGACTCTCCTTCCTGACAAGGCTCGGCTCGTCTGCACTCGCCCACTCATCGGCCAGGCCGAGGGTCCTCGCCATTTCCTGCACCAAGAAAGAAGGGCCTCACATCATAACAAAGAACGCGTCCCCTGTCTAGGACGCGTCCATCATTTGAGTGCAACACTCGCCGAACCCTTTCCCCCCTCGCGCGGCTCGCTTCAAAACTCAAAATGGATCAAAAGAGGAAGAGATCGGAGGACCTACCAGACCGTGTTCACCTCCCTCCGCGACATCGGGCCCCTCGGGTCCCTCGGGGGCCCGAAGCGGCCCTTCCTCCTCCATGGATGCCGCTCCATGCTCTTGCGTATCCCTCCTCGGACGAGGAGTTCCTCGTCCCTCTCCACCTTCACCATGGTCGGGCCCACCGAACTCCATCGATCAAAAGAGGAGGAAGACGAAAAGGGGGTGAGCGAATTTTGGCGGGGGCGGGCTCGTTTGCGGGTAAGGCACGGACGAAGAAAGGCCGTCCGACGCTTTAAATTTGAATTCGAAGGTTAAGACGCGTCCTCGCGCCTAGACGCGCCCAAAAGAAAGCGAAAAAGGAACAGAATCCCTCCGTGCAAAGTAGTTCCCTTCTGTCCAGGGCAAAAGTCTCGGGAAGCGTAAACAACGTGGTGCAAAAGAAAGTGCGGGAAAGAAGAGGGCACGCCACACGAAATCTATTTCATATAATAGTCAAAGTACATCATACAGTGAGAAGGGTGACGTGTACAAGCAACTCTCTAACTCTCGCTACCACCCTCCTGGTCATCTCTCTCCTCCCTCCTCTGCCGGGGATCCCTAGGGGGCCTCTGCGAACCCTGAGAAGCCATGCTCGCCTCGCCCTGCGGTGGCACCCCAGCCTCGAAAGCACGACGACGCTCCTCGGCCGAAGAAACCAGATAGCTGCCCATGGAAAAAGAACCTGACTGACGAAGTCGCGCCCCGCGTTCCTTCGCCCTCTGGTACCGCTCCTCGCTCTCCCGAAGCCTCCCCTCCGCCGTGCCGAGACTCAATTGGAGCTCCAGCAGCTGGGCCTCCAGAGCCCTCCTCTCATCCCAGTCTCGCAGTCGCTCCGCCCTCATGTCCTCCCTCTCCTCTCTCTCTCTCACCGCCTCCCTCCTCGACAGCTCGAGGGCGATCCGCAGATCCAGCACGTCACGAGGGAGCTCCTCAGCCTCCCGTCGCCGCTCCTCCTCCAGCTCCACAATCTGGGCGTCACGCTCCGCCACCCGAGCATCGCGCTCCTGCTCGGCACGAACATCACGGGCCAGGGCATCTCGAATCTCGGCCACCTGTCCAAACACGCATGCACCGTGAGAGAGCAGTGATGGAAGGAAAGCAGCTAGAAGAGGGTCAGGGCCAAGCAAGCACTCACTCGAGCCTCGCGGTCACGCTCGGCCTCCTCAGCCCGAGCCACCGCATGCGCCAGCTGCTCCTGAAGGGCAGAGATCTCCGGGGGAGGGCCCCACGAACTGGAACCAGCTCCACCAGCCGTCCCGGCTGCTGCTGCCTGGTGGGCCCGCTGAAACACGGGGCAAACGACAGTCAGAGGCTAAGCATCGAAATCCAGGTCACAAAAAAAAATGCATTGCATAGACTCACCAGAATCTCCAACTCCTGTCGGATGGCCACCAACTGCCGCCTGGCGTCCGCCAACTGGGCCCGCAGGTCGGCGATCATGTTGTCACGAGCATCCTGCATTGCACATAAGTTAGTGCCACAAGCATATATGTATAGAAGGGTGAAACATTTTCATTTCACTTACTCCTGCCATACCACCAAGGAAGAGGCGGTCCCCGTACGTAGCACAGTACCGTCTCAGGTAATCAGTACTGTCCTGTACATGGGACACCACTGGGACCCCGCCTTGCTGCCAGTCCTGGTATTGTGCCAGGAAGCGCGTACGCCAGTCCACGATCTTCGCCTTCCCCTTGGTCTTCCGCCCTATGCGGACCGGCTCGTCTACATCGACCCACTCTTGGGCCAGCCCCAACGTCCTCATAACCAGCCTCAGCCGAAGCGGCTCGATCTCGTTCAGGCAATGGACCCACACGTTCCGCCCGAAATGAGGAAGACTCGCTACAACCCAAGGCTGGCCAGCATCGCCCATGCCCAGGTAGGGCCTCCACACCACCTATATCACCATACATACATCATGTTAGTTACCATTCAGTCACATGCATAAAAAAACACAAAAAATCATACGCATCATACCATGGGCTCGGGATACTCGCTCAGCTCCCGACGAAGTGACGCCAGCTGATAGCTGTGTGGTGCCGCTACCACGACCGGCCTCCACTGTCGCGCTAGAGGAACGGCTCTCCTGTTCCCCTGCCTGGCCCTCCCCATCGGGAAGTAGTAATAACTCCACACCTGCATCCATCATACATCATTAGCACGAGTGATTGCATATTTTAACTACGGTAAAATGCATAAATAAATTGTGTACCTGGAGAAAACGTGCGAAGCCGCTGACTATCGTCTCCCTCTCTGAAGTCTGGGAGAGATCAGCAATCAAATGGGCAAGCAGAGCCGCTCCCCACGCGTAGTGCCCCACTCTATCTAGGTCCGCCAGGATCCCGAGGAAGCGGCAGTGGATACCGTCACCCTTCGTCCCCAGCAGAAGGCGGCCCAGGAAGAAGAAAAGAAACCTCCGGAGGTCTAGATCCACTAGCTCCCGCTCACTCGGGTCCTGGGTGAAAGCTGCACGGGCATCTCCCTCCAGTCGTGCCAGAAACTTCGCTCTAGTCTCGCTAACCCGTTAACGCGGGTCGACGAATCCGAGCGCCTCCATAATCTCCACTCGGCTGACTACCCTACTGTCTCTGTCGGTCACGCTCATCTCTAACCACAGCAGGTCCAGGGCACTCTCTCGGTAGTCGGGGTAGGTGACCCCGCTGACTGCCTCTCCGTCAACTCGTAGCCCGGTGATCCGAGCTACGTCCTCTAGTGTCGGCACCATGTGCCCCCAGGGCATCAGAAACGCCCGACTCGGCGCGTGCCACCGCTCCCTCAATGCCTGGATAAGAGGAAGGTCGAGTCGGAAGGGCTCGATCCTAAGGAAAGCTCCAAAATCCATGGCATCCACACGCGCCCTCTGGAAGTCTGGCAGCCCACGGTACGCTGCCACCACTAGAGACCAACTGATCCGGCCCTTCATCACGCCCTGCACACCACAAAACCAACAGGGCAACACATCAGCAGCATGGATAGTAATAAAAAATAACACTGTATATGCTACTTATTTATTTTAATTTTTATTTTATTTTTAAAAATATATATATTTTTAGAGGCGTCCAACTCCTTGGACGCCTCCTCTTATTTTCTTTATTTTATTTTTAGAAAAAACCAAAAACAAAAATAAAAAAAATAAAAAATATATATATTATCATGGAGGCGTCCTAAGACTTGGACGCCTCCTTATTTTTAATCCTATTTTATTATTTACGTGAATAAATAAATAAATAAAAGGAAAAAAGAAAATGTGGAGGCGTCCAGGCCCCTGGACGCCTCCTTCCCTCACCCACCGGCCCTCACCACACGGCCTCTCGTCCGCTTATCCGGCCTATTAAGCCAACAGATTCAAGTTCCGAAGGGCTTACCGGATCGTGCTCGTCCTCTCCTGCGTCACCAGCGCCCGCAGGGTCCTCCACGGCCAAAAGAGGAGCCTCCTCCTCCGCCGTAATCTCCTCCGCCACGGTAGCCTCCTCGGCGTCATCTCTCAGCCTCCTCGGACGACGAGCCCGTCGTTTCCGCTTCTCCCCACCTTGGCTCGGGCCTCCTTGCTCCATTGGAATTGGGAATGGGTCGTTTTAGAGTGAACAAGTCTTCAGAATGAACAGTAGAAGTGAAAGGGGGGTGAGGCCCCCCTTATAAAAGAAAATTCCTTTTGTTGGGGCGTCCAGGCGCCTGGACGCCCCCACACAAAAAACCCAAAAAAAACAATAAAAAAAGAAATTAGGGGCGTCCAGACCCCTGGACGCCCCCAAGCAAAATTCAAAAAATAATAAAAAAAGAAATTAGGGGCGTCTAGACCCTTGGACGCCCCCATTAAAAATATTTTTTTTAATATATATATTTACATATGATCATATTATGAATAAATAGGTACATAAAAAGAAAGAAAACAGAAAAACAGGAAAAAAGAAAAAATAAAAATCATAACAAAGGGAACGTGGTCCAAAACATCAAAATGCCAGATTTTATTCCATCAGAGAAACAGAATGAACAACATCAGGGGTTTAGGCGCGTTAGGCCTTAACTTCCCCAGTTTGGTTACATAAGCCCTCCACAGCTCGCACTCTTCCCCCACGTGCGCTAAGGCCTTTCTCGCAACGCTTGTCTTCCACGGTGCTTTGACGGCCTTCGCTTCCTTCGCATCCGCTTCAGTGCCCAACTCTCTCTTCTTTAAAGGAACGATGCCAGTCGGTGGTGAGAACGAATGACGTGGAATGCCGACCTGGAGGTAGCATCGATGCGCGTTATAAAGGATGAACTCGGTTGCGCCGATCAGTTGGAGATCAACTTCAGAGGAAGGCCTCATGAGGAGCTCGAGCGAAAGTAGACATGCCGGTGCGCAAGTAAAGAAGCTTTGTGTCATGGTTCAAAAGTGGGACCGCCAGTCTTCATGTTTCTTCAGCCACGGAACACGGTTCGCTACAATGCCACCAAAGCCTAACACGTCAGCTATGTGATGAAACAGGCTTTGTTGGAAGAGCTTCGAAGCGGTTGACATTCCCTCACGGTGATCAAACTTGAAATGCAAGTCCAGCCAGCAATTCAGGACAAGTGCGCAACCAAAAGGAGGCTTACCCAGGCTCGAGGCAGTAAGGCCACTATATAGGTAGGCAAGGACAGTGGGTCCCACCCTCTTTCCACGCCAGATCTCGCAGATAGCACTCAGTTGGTCTTCCTCCACCATGTTGTCGGTATAAGGAAATAAGAGAGCACCCGCCAGATAAATGGTGAACCCTTTCATGATTCCCTCCAAATAGTCATCGTCTGGTAACCCTCTCAGGGCCTCCATAACCCATTCCGCGAGCTTTTGCAAATCAATTCCCTTTTGAGTACGAACCTTTCGGGCTGCGTCGGGCGGCATGAAGCTTCCAAGGACGCTTTCGGAAGTCCCCCGTGTCAGCATCCGCATAGCCTTCACCTTCCCGTCACTCTTGAATTTCTTTAATCTGAGCAGAAGTTCCACCTCCTCGAGGAGGATGGTCGCCTCGAAGGTCAGGAAGATAAAAGTGTGGGTCTGGGGATGCCAGATCTCCACTAGTGTGCCCATAGCCGCCCAGTCCATGCGAATCTTCTCGTAGTGTTTGGCGTGAATAAGGAGCCCCTGCAGATGCCACTTCGAGAGTATGGCCCTCATGCCGATGGAGATGTTGGAAGTTAGCTTTGAAAGCCATGGCAGTTTGGAAAACTTCCTCGGGCCTGGGAAGAGTGGATATGGCTGGAAGAGAAAAGAAAGAAGAAGAAATGAAGGAAGTAAAAAGAAGGTTCACGTGGAGAAATTTGAAAAGAATCAGCTTACCATATGCGACATGATCGTCCCGCTCAGATGACCCTCGAGGTCGGAAAGTCGCCTGATCTCGCTGCTAGGCCTGCTCCTCTTTATAACGCGGGAAGACTCTCCTTCCATCCTGAAATCTCTAGATTCTCCTCTCCTTCCTCTCCTGAGCTCCCAAAACCCACCTTGATGCTTTTGAATGAACTAGCCTAAGGGGAGTTCTTATAGGAAGGGTAGGGCGCTACAGGACAGAACATGTCACATCAGCAGTCAATGTCAGGATTTTGGCTAGATCTCCTTTCCATTGTGGTGCGATTCTGTTACGATTCTGTTACTTTCTGATGTTATTAATCCATGCTGGCCTGTGCAGGTTTTACTAACGGACGTCTTTGTCCTGCCTCCTGTCCCACCTTTCATTGGTTGGTCCCACCTTGTCATGCGTCGTAGTATATGATACCTACGCTACTAGAACATGTCAAGGACCTTGCGGCCCGAACGAATCTGGGATTTGAGTTCCCCTTCAACAAAAATGGTGATGATCCCGGAAGAATTTGGGTTGTACGGATAGGCTGTTAATTTATGGTAGCATGGGGACGACGGTTCCATTCAGTGAGTTGGTGCGTGGATAAACGGGTCCCGGCCCAGTACCAGCTCACCGGATCGGTATCCTGACCCGTTCTTAACAAGTTGACAATATTATCCTTGGCTATTTTCTATTTTAGTTTGTTTTAAATTTTTCTTTAAGCCCAGCATGCATTCAGATAGGACTTTGATTTATCGCGGAAGATCATTCAAGTGATTCGATTGCGAAAGCCGCTGTGCTTCAATTCTTACAAATATGAGATATTCCACTCCGAATAAAATACTGAATTTCCTTGAAACGGCCCTACGCTGCTCTTCCAAAGGAGACCCTTGTTTGGACAGACCCTCAGATATTCCTTTACTTTTTACCTTGTTTGACCCACCTTGGCCGCAGCACTTCCACATTGGCTGGTAACCGCTCCCCAAAGGTGAAACCTCCTGTTTATGACCCAGGTACTTCCACACCGAGAAGTTGGTCTCTTTTTCGTGCCTGAGCGCACATCTCACCCTCCCTTATTTGATCTCCGTCCAAGCAATCGTCAAGATTTGAAAGACCTTCTTCAAAGGTTGCCTCATTGAAACTCCAGGAAAAATTCCAGACAGTAACGTCAAAAGCGTGTCTCATCACACCTTGACATCAACTTATCAGTCCGCTCCCACTTCATTTCACTCCACTTCGATACCATTCCACTACGTGTCACTCCCTTGCAAAGCAGACGCCAAGGCGGGGCAGCTGTAGACACGCCATTCCTGACGTCTCCTGAGAAAGTCTCATATTACCGTACGATGCCCCGCGACGGCTTACGCATTTCGAATCTCTTAAGTGCTTCCTTTTCTTGGGTCTTCTTCTGCCTTTTTCGGCATCCGGAATCGTCTCGTCACGGCATTCGAACGGCATCAACACCAGTCGGACGCATCAGAGGTTCCGAAACCAGGAAGGGTGTCTGTCGGGCGGCCGCCAATGCCTGAACTGAGGACCCGGGTGGGTCTTTATGGGGGCGTTCAGGCCCCTGGACGCCCCCATTCTTTTAATTTATTTTTCAAAGCCCAAAACCAAATAAAAATAATATATTAATGGAGGCGTCCAGGCCCCTGGACGCCTCCATAAAAAAAAATATAAAAAATATAAAATGCCAGCTTTGGCATAAAAACAAAACAAAAATATAAAATATATTTTCTTGGAGGCGTCCAGGACCCTGGACGCCTCCATCAACTCACTCACGGGGCGCCGCCCACCGAATGACGGTTTATCGTGTGTGAAAGAATCCAAATTGTGGAGACGTCCAGCTGCCTGGACGAGCCCATTTCCAAATCACGGGTCGCCGCTCCAAAACCACTCGTTGTGCCAAACCGCGTGCGGCTTTCGGTGGAGTTCGGTGGATGTTATAGAGGCGTCCGGGACCCTGGACGCCCCCAAGAAAATATTCGAAAAAAATGAATAAAAATAGAATAAAATATTACTTCGGCCCTGATGGAGGTGTCCAGGGTCCTGAACGCCTCCACCCTCCGGAGCCCTATAAATAGAGGCCTACCCCTCAGTTCTGGAAGAGCTTCTAAGAGATCCGATAGGCTGCCGGAGCCCAGAGGCTACCGGAGTCATTTCTAACCCGTGAGATCTTTTGTAGGTGGAGGTTCTGCCGACTTCTTGGGTGCCCACGCTCGCGAGAGGAAGGTCGTCTTCATCCATCGCGCTTTCACGTCGTCCCTACGCTGCCGGAGCTCCGCCGGATTTCACCATCGGCACATCCAATAAGCCAATCATTTCCTTTTCTTCGTAGTTCTTTTGCATTCATCATCTCGCATCCCCTATCCCCCTTCATAAGGGCGCCTCTTCTTATATACTTCTTGCATCCATCATCTCATTTTCCTCCTACTCGAGTCCGAGAGGGGTTTAAAAGACAACACAAACCAGGTGTGTGTCTTGCCATCATTTTGTTATTTTTATCGCAAGGATTTGAATACTACACCTTCATCTTTCTAATCCACTCGTTACTTGTTTGTCGTTATTTTGCAAGGGTACCCAAGGAAAGCCCTCTCCATCGGCCGGCCGAAAGGGGAGGAAGAAGCAACCCGCCATCTCCCGCTCTTGAGGTAGGCGCGATCACTTTCTTTGTTTTGGGGTCTTTTGGCCCCTGGCGATCACATCTTGTTCTCGAGGCCGCGGCGAGTCACTTCCCCAATGGCCGTTTAAATTCCCGTTCTTATATTCTCTTTATATTCTGTTATATTCTACTCATATTCTCGAGGCCGCGGCGAGTCACTTCCCCAATGGCCGTTTAAATTCCCGTTCTTATATGTTATATTCTTATCTATTCATATTCTCGAGGCCGCGGCGAGTCACTTCCCCAATGGCCGTTTAAATTCCCGCTCTTATATTCTCTTTATATTTTGTTATATTCTTATCTATTCATATTCTCGAGGCCGCGGCGAGTTACTTCCCCAATGGCCGTTTAAATTCCCGCTCTTTATATTCTCCTTATATTCTGTTATATTCTTATCTGCTCATATTCTCGAGGCCGCGGCGAGTCACTTCCCCAATGGCCGTTTCAATTCTTGCTATTTAATTTCTGCACCATTCCCGTCCCCCCGAGGCCGCGGCGAGTCACTTCCCGCTATGGCCATTTAACCCCCATATCTTGCTATATTACATTTGTCCCGCTCGTCCCGCCGGAGCAATCTCCCGTGGTGGCCCCTTCTCTTTTCTTTTATTTCTGTGTTACAGCAAACAAAACGGAGCCCGCGTGCTCCTCGTCTTCTTCGCTCCTCGAACCGCGTGACGTCGCTCACACCCCCAAGGCGGGGTGTTTTTTTTTCCTTGTATGCCCCCAGGCCGGGGTGTGTTTCTTCTTCAATTGCCCCTAAGTCGGGGTGTGCTTCTTTCTTTGTGTGCCCCCAGGCAGGGTATAGTATTTGCTTCTCATGCCCCCAGGTCGGGGTGTAGTTCTTCTTCAAGTGCCCCTAAACAAGGGTAGATTTTTTTGAATACCCCTAAGCCAGGGTGAATTCTTCATGGCTTCCATGCCCCCGTGGCGGGATATGTTGCTTCTTCAAATGCCCCTTGGGCGGGGTATACCTTTCTTCATATGCTCCCAGGTCGGGATGTATGTCTTTTTGCTTCTGTACCCCCAGACCGGGGTATATTCTTGCTCTCTTTTCTCTTATACGCCCCTATGACGGGATATATTTCTCTTCATGTGCCCCTAGATCAGAGTGTAACTCTGTTGCTTGTCGTGCCCCCAGGCGGGGTAGATTCTTCTGCTTCTTCTGCCCCAGAGTGGGGTATATTTCTCTTCGTATTCCCCTAAGCCGAGGTGCAACTCTATTTCTTCTTATGCCCCAAGGTCGGGGTAAATTCTTCTCACGCGTCCCCGAGTCGGGGTGTGTTCTCTTCATGTGCCCCCAGGAGCGGGGTGTGTTCTTTCTTCATATGCCCCTAAGCCGGGGTGTATCTTCATATTTCTTATGCCCCGAGACCGGGGTGTTTTCTGCTTCTCTGCTTCTGTGCCCCCAGGCGGGGAATGTTCTTTACAGCTTCTATGTCCCTAGGCGGGGTGTGTTCCTTTGTTCAAATGCCCCTAAGCGGGGGTGTGTTCTTTTTGGCTTTTATGCCCCCCGGCGGGGTGTAATTTCTACTTCAGATGCACCCAAGGCGGGGTGTATGTTTGGGAAGCTGCTCATGGAGCGTCTTTTACTTCGGCTAGCTTGTTTTTTTTTTTTTGGTGGCGAGTCACGTCGGCCAAGCAGTAGTAAAGGGGGACAGGCGTGACGCCCCGGCACCTTCTTCTTTATGTTCGGCCATCTCGACGAGCCATTCTTTGCTTCCTTTCATGAAAAGTCTTACCTCAAAAGGGAGGTGGCATGTAAACGTCCCAAGTGGGCGTGTTAGGTTGATTCCCTTTTCCCTCCCCACATTGGGGTGTTTGGTGCATTGGCGGAAGCCGGAGGACGCCCTGCCGCTGTGCTTCGATAATTAATCCCCTGGCGGGGCAATCTTCATGCTCCTGGCTCACGTCAGGTGTACATTGACGTGTTTCTTTTTTTCTTTTTTTTGCAATCCTGAGAGGGGAATATGCTACTAAGTGCCCTCAGGCAAATTGAAATTTTTCGCGAGGGTTGATTGCTCTATTGCCCCCCCCCCCCTCTCCGCATGGAGTGACCTGTCGGGGGGGCTGTGGAGGGGGGATGCGTGTTCTCTTTGGGAGTCATGGCCGTGCTTGGCCTCATTACTATGAAGTATTCCCCGCAGCGGGTAGTAATTCATCAAGCTACAATTGTGGCTTGTTGGATCTTCTAACAGCCACTCGAGGGACCGTCTTATGTCAGATAGAGGCAGCAGGAAGGTGGAACGGATCGAGACATTGCACCACGGACTTGGACCCTCCTAGAGTCGGTCAGTATGTCGGCCTTCTTCTTATCCTTTTGATTGGCGATGCTTGCCAACTTTTCTTTTTGTCCTTTCTTTTCTTCTCTTCCATTTTTTTGTGTAATAGACCAAGGCGGGTGCACTGGAGAGCGCTCACCCCCTCAGGGAGGGAATGAGTGGTTCGCTACACCGCATCACTCCCACAGTGGTAATCTTTATTCTGCATAGGTCTCGACGGATATGGCCGTACAACCCTCTCTCGCCAATTCTTTCTCCCCTTCTTTTTTTTATTTATTTCTTCTCTTTTCTCTGCCTTTTTCTCTTTTCTTCTTCTTAGGGACAGGGGGATGGTTTCCCCTCCCTTCTTCTTTCTTTCTCTCTTTTTTTAGCGGCCTTCATGATTCCTGGAAGCTACAGGTGCCTCGGAGCAGCATCTTCGAGGCCACAAAGACAATTTCGCTAGTCTGGCTTTTCTCCCCATAGGGCTGACAAAGACAACACCTGCAATTCATCAAAACAGGCAAACATCGTTTATTAGGAGGCCATGAGGCCCTAAATCCCGGTGAAGAGATGAAGGGTGGTTTAGGTCCCACCGGGCGTGCCAGACTTGTGGACGCACTTTTTATTAAATAGGTTTGGTTCATTCGTGTTATTGCTTTTATTAAGTGCGTGGGCGTGCCAGTCACAAAGTGACGATTTATTCGGGCGAAGCCCATGGTGCGCTCGATCTGACTAATCATACGATTGTGTGGTTCGTGTCGGGACCGAAACCCGCCGCGCCATAAAGGTCACGGCGTCATTTACATCCCCTCGGAGAGGGGAACACCCTTGATTAATCGCCAGGAAAAAGGGCCTCATGGCCAGAGAATTAATTGCATGGAAGATCTATTAGAAAGTATTGAAATCCCCGTACGAGGGTGAAAAGAAAACGTTCGAGATCATGTCGGTCATGTGCTGACCATTTAATGTTCGGACGAATGTCCGACTCGAGAAAAATGCAATCGTCACGGGAAAACCGAAACATATGTATGCCGGGGTGCGGCAAATTTATTATTCAGAGGAACGAGAAATATTCAATTAAATCCCAGTTAAAGCGGTCAGAAACCAACAAGTTTGTCGGCTCGGTGCAAGATCAAGCCGTGACCATACTGCGGTGGGCCCCCCGCGGTCGAAACAAGACTTGCGTGTGCGTCATTAATCTTTCTGGTGCCAAGGGGCAACGGGGAAGTGTCCCGGGATCAGATCCCAGAACCAAAGACGTGTTCAAAGGGAGCGGGCTATAGGTCGATGATATGGGTCAGATAATAACCATAATCGGGACGGACCCGAGGTCTAAGCGTGACCCATGAAGGCCTTATTGATATTCCCATGCGTAGGGTTCGGGGATGATGAGAGCCGCATCGTTCTATTCATTATTGTAATCATTATTCATTTATTTAGCTATTTATTTTTCTTGTATTGCTCATTAATTCTCCTTTTATTACCGGTGTGTTATGTTCTCCTTTCTTTATTTATTTTATTATCGTTCTTTTATTTTTTTGTTATTTATGTATTTATTTTATATTTATTTTATCTTTTTATGAGTTTTATTATTATTATTATTATTATTATTTAATGTTATTACTTATTATTATTATTATTATTTGTTGTATTTGGAGCATGCGTGGGAGGGTCTTCGCACGATATACAAGGCCCTATTTATGCAAGTTATGATGCGATTAGTTTAATGCATGCATGGAGGAGGGGGTGCTTTCTTTTTATTCGTGAAATGCACAAGGGAAGCTTGCATTATTTCCTTTTATCTTTCTATTTTATTTTATTTTTTATTTTTATTATTTTATTTTTATTATTATTATTATTATTTTTATTATCATTTTTATTATATTAATCCTGGTGAAAATGCGGCAGCATCTCCCCTACACCGGAGCGCTGGGAGAGGGTGGTGAAGGCAAGCTAAGAGTGTGCCGGATGGAAGGGCCAAAAGGTGTGCCGGTTAAGGGTGGATTGAGTGTGCCGGGTAGAAGGCCGAAGGAGTGTGCCGGGTAAGGGGTGAAGCAGTGTACCGGGAAGGACTGAAAGAGTGTGCCGGGTAAGAGCTAAAAGGGTGTGCCGGGTGAGGGCTGAAAGAGTGTGCCGGGTAAGGGCTGAAAGGGTGTGACGGGGAGGAGGAAGGCTGGGCCGTGCCGGGCCTCCAGGGATTCATACGAGGTATTTCTTATTTACCATTGTTTTGGAGGTTAAAATTATGGTGTGTTTTTATTTCTTTTATTAGTTTTAATCCTGACGAAATTTCGACAACATCTCCCCCGGACCCGGGATGGAAGGAGAGTAAAGGGAACGCGCCCACATGGAGTGGCGAACCCGACAATCTGAGGTGTGCGCCAGGGGCGACCGCACCTTTGATAAAACTTCGAAAAGCCCGGAAGAACCAACGAATGGAAGATATCTCCAAGACTGGCCAAGGGGGGATTCAGCTACCAAGGGAGGAGGGCGACAAAGGGATCAAAGGAAAGATGTTAGGCTCGTAGGGCTCAAGGAGAGGAAGGAACAAGCTTCCCATTTGGGCCAAAGACCAAATGTGGAATCCGGACCCTCAGAGGGGAAGACCATCGACGCATAGAATCCAAGAACACCGAGAAAATAGCAGAGGAAATGCACAACACACCACACGCGGTGGGATAGATCGAGGGAGGCCACAAGAAACCCAAAAGAAAGGGGGGAGACTTTCATTCATAAAGAAAAATGACCGTGACCGGCCATGCACATTGCGGTATACATCGAGGCCGAAGCCACAGAAGAGGGGAGAAGAAGAAAAGGAAGAACATGGAGAGGAAATAGGAGGGGAGCAAGGGTCGAGCAGAGGCGACGGCTCCCTGCTCTTCCCCACTCCCCCTACTACATAGACCATCCCTCTCTCTCTCTTTCTCTTACTCTCTCTCTTTTCTCTGGCCTCCGGGAAGCCTCCAACGCCGGGGCAACTTATTCTTCCTCTTCTCTCTTCTCCCGGTGGCAGGCTCTGTTCGTCTCCGTGGGTGTGCCCTCTACGTCTGTGGTCCTCCCTTGTTCGCCGGAGAAGAGGGGGTTTTTATACCCTGGTAGTAGGGCAGTCAATGGGCTTGGCTGGCCCCCCGATTTCGGGCCGGGCCGCAAGATCTTTTTCGGCCCGCGGGTTTTTAGTCTGGCCTAAAAGCCCGGCCCGACTAGACTCGCGGGCCGGGCTCGGGCTTTGAGTTCGGCCCGCGGGCCGACCCGGCCCGATCCCTTTTTTTATTCTCACTTCAAATTTTAAAAACTATTTAGTCAAACTTATGTTATTTTACTTAATTAGAACTTTTAAAATTCTCTTTTCACACAAATTATGTAATTAATATCAAAATTTTAATTTATTTAGTGAGATTATAAGTTTTATAGTATTAAATCTATTAAATTTTATTATTTTAATTATTTTATTTAAGTAGTCGGGCCGGGTCGGGCCTTAGTCGGGCTTTGAATTTTTTACATAATGTCGGGCCCGACCCGGCCCGGCCCGACATAGGTCGGGCCCGAGCCGGGCTCGGGCCTTATTCTTGATAAGTCGGGCCCGGGCCGGGCCGACCTAAGCCTGGCCCGGGCCCGGCCCATTGACAGCCCTACCTGGCAGCGGCGAGATCGGTCGAAGGCGGGAAGTCGGAGGCATTGAATGGGGATTTGACCCGTCGTCCTTGGTGGCAGGGGGGACAGACAGCGTGGCTCTCTCCCTGGGCGACACCTCAGCCAGCTCGCTGCGCGCCACGAATCGTAGGGGATGGGCATCACGTCGTTCTGCCGGTTGCACCGGGTGAAGAAGAACCAGGGTGTGCTGTTGAATGGGCAGGTAGCCGTGCCGCTGGAAGACTGTAAAAACGTGCCGCTTGTAGACACGCCAAAATTGACGTTACTGTGAGTACATCTCATATTACCTTGCAATGCCCTAATTTGACCCTCAAATTAGCTCTATTTGAGTGGTTTTTCTCACTTTTCTTAGATTTCTCCCTTTTTTCTCTCTTTTCCTATTTTCCCTATTTTTTTGAATTTTTCTAGATTTTTCTGGATTTTTTTGGGGCATTTTTCTCTATTTTTCAGAAATAACGACTTGACGTGGGGCGTCTTTTAAATAACGACTTATACATGGGCGTTTCTTAAAAAATTAACGACTATATTGGAGGGCATCCATTCTTTCAAATTTCTATTTTTTTGGATTTTTCTGAGAATTTTTCAGAATTTTTCGGGAATTAACGACGTTGCATAAGACGTTATTTTGAATTTAAAAAGAATAAAAAAATCAAAAAATTGAATTCACGCCTTACGCACGGTCGTCTTTTTCAAATGAATTTTTTTAATATTATTTTTAACCCCATTCCAGAGGTGATTTGGTGGCCTTCCGGATGTCAGAAAAATTCGCAAAAATAGTCGTTGGAATCAGCACATTGAGATGCACCTCCACCTAAAAAATAAAAAAATAATATTGAGAAATGAAAATAGCCCTATTTTGAATATTTTGAATTAACGTCCTTGGTTAGGGCGCATTTTAATTAACGCCTTTGAGTCAGACGTGTTTCACAATTTTTAAATAAATTCTAAAATTTGATTTTTGAATTAACGCCCTGATCTAAGTCGTGTTTTGAAAAGACGCCCTCTGGCAGGTCGTCAATTCTTGAATTGACGCCTTTGTCCAGGTCGTGTTTCATTTTTTGTGTTCCGAACGAACGCAGCCTTTTCCCAGAGAGTCCCTGCTCCGTTTGGATACTCTTGCCCATTCTAATCCTTCCTTCCTTGGGCTCTTGCCCGTTCTTATCCCTATATCTTCACCTCCAATCCTATTAATAGAGCCCCTTTGGCTCTGTTGATTGGGTTCTAAGGTTCCGGAGGTTTTTCCTTATTTTCTTCTTCTTCTGTGTTTTCTTTCCCTTTTCGGTTTTTATTCTTATTCTCTTCTGTCATCGTTGTCTTCTTCTTCTTCTTTTCCCCTCCGAGTCTTCTTCTGTTTTCTTCTTATTCTTCTTCTTTTTTTTCCTCTGCTGTCTTCTTCTCCTTATTCTTCTCCCATCTGTTCTATTTTATTTATTGTTCTTTACAGGAACCGAAGGGAGGTGCTGGCTGAAGGAGGCTTCTTCTCCACATGGTCAAGTCTTCATCTTTTGAAGTTTTCCCCATCGAACATCAAGCCAAAGCAACCAAACAGATTTTTATCTTTTCTCTCCCCTTGTCTTTTTTTTATTTCTAGTAATTCATACATACATGCATCATAGATCATTATTTTGTTGATTTTCTCTCAATCACCACATTGAGATCTCCCCTTAGTGCACTCTTGCACACCTCCTTTGTTTATTATTTTCATTCATATCATCATCTCCCACACCCTCTTTGCATAGGGGTTTAAGGGCAATACCCTTAAAGGTGTGTTCTTTTATATGATATCATGCTCATACATATTTTTATTGAATTGATGCTACACACACATTATTTCTAATTCCTTTTATTATTGTTGTGTGGCTTTTTGTAAGGGTAATTAATTGAAGAACTCTCTTCATCGGCCGGCCGATTTGAAGAGAAAGGAGCACCTACAATCAACCGCACTCCAAGGTATTTTTTGCGATCATCTCCCCCATGCTTTCATTGTTATATTTTTGAGACCCTCGTGTCTCTGGCGATCACACACTCCCCTTAGCACCTCGTGCTCATTTCTCCACATTAGTGCTTATTATTATTATTTGTTTATTATTTCGTGTCCATTAAGTGGATTTTTTTTTAAATAGATCTATAAATTGGCGATCACGGTGGGACCCTTTCTTATTTTTTATTTGATTACCCCTTTCCCCTTGGCACCCACGTGTGCCCTTTCCTATTGGTACCCACGTGTACCCCTCCTTTTGTGCCCCTCGGGCACCCTCCCTTGTGCATTGCACTCTCCCCAAAGTGATCTGTCAATTAGATAGATTTGTTTTAAAACTTTCACTTATTTAAAATCTTGATGAGCATGCTTCTGTGTTAATAATTATATTTGTTGATTGCCTATGTGAGTGCTTCTCTACTTTGATATTGCTGGCCGCGAGGGTTTTCTGGAAGAAGGCAATTAACGCCTCTGACAGAGGCGCTTTTTTAGTTAACGCCCTATCGCAGGGCGTCTTTTTCCTGTTTAGCGCCTCTCTTCAGGGCGCGTTTTCATGATTTGACGCCCCCACCCCTGGGCGTCTCTTTATTTGGTTGAGCATCCTTGATAATTAACGCCCTGCCCCAGGGCGTCTCTTTTATTGGTAGCGCCCTGCCCCAGGGCGTCTTATTCCTGTGTTTTCACCGAACTCCTTTGTTTATCACTGTATCATATTTCTGCTTATATCTTGCATTCATTCATTCATTTTGCATTGGTTTGAGAGGCCTTATCTCTTTATACTAGGAGCCACACACCCCCTTGGTGAAGGAACGACCCTCCATTGAGCATTCCGTCTCTTTGGATTGGAAATTCCTAAACCAAGCCTCCATAAGTCCCCGCACCCGTGGATTCCCTCACGGACGCCGGGCAGGTTGTACCCTTTTGAAGTCCCGAGTTAGTTGGCCTATACGTGGTGAAAGAGTGTTCCTAGTGGGCATTGAAGTAAAATCATATTGAAACTAGGTTCCTCCCTTGTGTGAATCATTCCAAATCTTTGATAAAATCTTTAATTCACCAAGGTTCAAACAAATCAAATCAAGGTAACCATCTCTTTTGTGTGCTTCTTTGCATATTATTTTGAACTTTGATTGCATGATGGCTTACTATAAACAAGGTAACATGTTTAATTCAATTCATGAGGATGCACAACCTAGCACATCCTATTCCCCTCAATTTCAACATGTTCATCAAAATTCTCACCATTCTTTCAAAGGGCCACGTCCTCATTCTTATGGTCATGCCCGACCCATGGGCAATGTCCAATCCAATGGTCCTTCAACTCAATTTCGAGCCACTACTCCCTCGGGATCCTCTCGTCCCAATGATGAGAAGGTCTCCCAGATCATTCATGCATTAGATCATCTTACCCCTCAACAGATCCAAGCCCTTAAGGCTGCCGTTGAGGGTACATCTCATGCATCTCTCCCTCCTTCCAATTCTATACGGGTGGCCCATCACCCACCTCCTTCCAATTCTATTCGGGTGGCCCATCACCCATCTCCCTCCAATTCTACACGGGTGGCCCATCACCCCCCTCCTCCTTCCAATCCTGATCGGGTAGCCCATTACCCATCTCCTCCTGTTCATTCTACTCGGGTGGCCCATCACCCGCCTCCTTCTATTCCTCCTCCCTCACGGCCCCAAGGCCCATTTATTCATTGCAATCCGGCCCATCCGGGTTCTTCTACGGGTCGGCCCATTAATCCACCTCCACGGCCTTTTTATACGGCCCCTCCTCCTTCAAGGCCCTGCCAACCTTCTGTTGTTCAGGTCACACCCCTCCAGCAAACTCTCCTCGATAAAATCACTTCGATGGAGGAACAATTAAAGAGGGTCACGGCTCCTCCTACTCCAGTCAATCCTCTTCATGTTTTCCTGGATGATATCACCAAGATGGAGAAAGATTGGAAAGACAGGAGAGATGATTATGACTTCGGCATGTCAAGCAATCAAGGACCGGCATTTGAAGAATCCGAAGCAGTGTACGATGATGATGAAGCTCCACAGGCACCCCTTCCGAGTTTCCTTAATTTCCCGCTCCCTCCACTATCATTTGACGAACCCCCTGCTCAGGACGAAGCCACCATCCCTGATCCAACCCCCGTTTACGAGACTAATTGGTGTTACGATGATGGGTCGATACTCCAATCGCCCACATCGGCACCTCTTGAGTCTCCTCCTATCCCAGAACCTTCCATTAAACCTCCATCAATTACATCTCCATCCGCTATGCCATCAACCTTCACAACACCAATCTCCCTTAAGCCTTCCATTAAACTTCCACTCATTATACCATCAACTTTCACACCATCGGCCTCCATTAAACCTACCATTGAACCTTCCCCAATTAACCTCCCATTACCACCGCCTCAACCCACCTTACCTATTCCACCACATAACCCTTCACCTTTACCCGTGGCTAATCCTGAGCAGGATTCACTTTTTTTTGCACTCGAGCCAACCCCGACTGCTTCGGAGCAAAGGGAGAAGCTCGACGTGTTTGAACCTCCGTCTCCGTTTATCCTTCCTCCAACACTTTCCACTACACCTCCCACTAAACCTCCATTATCCACAAAGCCTTCCGCCTCCGCCTCACCTCCCTTTACTACTCGGAAGGGGAGTGCTTCTACAAACACTTGTGTCGAGGATGATCAAGAGCTGCGAAAGAAGAATTTGGCCATGGCCGCGCTATTCAAAATGCAAGAGTTCATTTGCCGGATGCCAATCCGGGTTATTGTGCCAGGCATGATTGAAGAGGCCAAGTCGCCGCCATGCCAAGCATTGATGCGGTGTAAGGGCCGGGCAGGGCACCCTCTGTTCCAACTTCCAAATCTTGAACCCCTGGGCAACATGATGCTTCTGAGCCCTACTTTCCAACTCCCTCACACCATTACTTTTCACCCTCCAAGAGAGTTGTCGTTTACTATTGAAGCTTCGTCATGGGCTTGTATTTCATCCATTAGGCCATTTGGCTGTATTCTTTCACTGCCGTGGAGGGGCAGTTATCTTGATGCTAAGGGGCCTTCCACTCCTTTACCCACCTCCCATTCAACTTCATCCCTATTCTCATCTTTCGCTTCATGGGCCATTCCAAGGGTAAAAAGGAGGATCTCATTCTCTCGCCCTTCATGTTCTTCACGTTCTTTGCATTCCATGCATTCTGTCGCATTTGTGCATTCATCACATCCGTTCTACTGCATTCGCATGCATTTGCACCTTCTTCTTCCCGGGTTTCCAAACCCGTATCTTCCCCGCCTTCCGGCGCCTCCGGATATTCCGCACTTCTCATCTTCATCTTCATCTTTCTTTAATTCACTCCCCTTGGGGCATCGCGTCCCCTTCCTGCTATTTCCCTGGAACCTCCAGGAATTTTACCCCTCCTCTTTGGGCATCGCGCCCTTTCTGATTTCGTTATCCCTCCGGAACCTCCGGACTTTCCCCTCGGCAACGCACCTCCGCCCCTTTTCATCTTATTCCTCCGGAACCTCCGGATTTTCCTCCTAATCCTCCTTCATTCCTTTCTCTGTTCCTCGGGCATCGCGCCCCTTTCCATCTTATTCCCCCGGAACCTCCGGATTCCCCATCTGATTGTCTCAGTCTTTTCCTTGGGCATCGCGCCCCTTTCCATCCTCTTCCTCCGGAACCTCCGGATCTTTCACCCCTCTCTTTGTCCTTTGGGCATCGTGCCCCTCTCCATTTGCTACCTCCGGAACCTCCGGACCTTCCCCTCGGGCATCGCGCCCCTTTCCACCTCATTTCTCCGGAACCTCCGGACCTTCTTGGGCATCGCGTCCCTCCTTCCATCATTCCTCCGGAACCTCCGGATTCTCCGTCTTATTCTCTCTATCATTTTCCAGGGCATCACGCCCCTTTCCATCTCATTCCTCCGGAACCTCCGGACCATCCATCTTTCTTCCGATTCATCTTTCTGCTCCTCCGGGATATCACATCCTTCATTTTCTTCCTCCTTTTTCATCATCTTTTTCTCTATTTCTTCCCAGGGCATCGCGTCCCTTCTTTTATTATACCTCCGGAGCCTTCGGATTTTTCCTCTCCTGATTCTCCACCACCTCCGGACCCTCCGGATCCGCCCCTTTCTATCTACCAATTCCTTCATCTGATTCCTCCCGATCCTGGGTCCGACCCAACTTCTTCTACATCCACTGCCTTGGGCATTTGCCCTTTCTCCCATTGCTTTCGAGGCTTTAGTCCTCACTCCTCCTTCTAATTCTCCGCTTCTTCTGTAGACTGTTCCATGTGATCAGGGTCTCCGCGCCTTAGTGAGGGAGTTCTAGCCCTCGCCTCTCTTCCTTTTCTCCTTATTCGTCCGAGTCTGGTCTTGGCACCACTCCTTCTTGTTAAGCCACTTTCAATCCTTTGCTGCCAATCCTTTTGACTGCTAAAGAGGACTATCCCACGATGATCAACCTCTCGCAGCAGCTACTTCTACAAAGGTTGCAAGGTAACATATTGGCGTAAGTACGCATTTTATGATATCATTCCCTCATTACTTCACGCATGATTTTCAAGATGAAGTGCTTCTTAACAAGATTAAGAGTGGTGTTTTAAACCTTTATCTTAGGCTTTTGTAGAATCATTTGTTAAAAAAGAGTCTTTAGGCTTGCTTTTGCAGCACCTTTTAAGAACCCGCGCTGGGAATTCAACATTCTCTCCCCGCTTGTTAAGAGCGACCCTTAGCTGGGCACCGCACACACTTCACGGCGTCCTTAGCCGGCTCCTTTAGTTAAACACCGTTGCTACTTTGGCCATGCCATGAGTATTCTGAAAGTCTTTTCTCTTCTTTACTCGGCCACATGCAGGGGCAAGAGGTTGACGGATGAGATGACCAACTTCGGTAATCCCCAATACGAGAGGAGTCTCAAATAGGGGCAGTCTTGACCCAAAATCAATATGAGTTTTCATGATATACATCTCGCCAAAAGGGCTATTATGAAAATCATGTCAAAATTTCGATAAAAGCAAAATTATGAATTATGGCATGTCAAGAGTGGCAAAGTCCCCGCAGGGAAAACCCTGGTCGTATGCATGTCAAGGGTCTAAAAATTAAAGGCACAAAGCCCCGGCACAACAGACTACCTCTTTAAGGGGAAACATTTTGGAAGGAATTCAAGTCTTGATATCTCCCATCCTGCATAAAGCTTATCTCCAATTATTCTTCTCTTCCCCCTCCAAGACCGAATGTTTCTCGGGTATGACCTTGGTAGGGGCACCGTTGATCAAGGGCGGTCGGTTATAGGACGCCACTTTCAATGCACGCCTAGCTTTGGTAAGTTTTAGCTAAAAGGGAAGGAACTAGGACCCCTAGTCCAGTGGTTCAAAACAACCCTTTGATGCTGCATTAGCAATGTCTAGACCAAAATCACAAAATTATATTTTGAATATTGCAAAATTCAAACAAAAAAATTGAATATCTTGTCCAAAACTCATAAAAATTTAAATATTTTCCAAACCCACAAAAATTTGCATATTGCAAAACTCATAAAAATTTGCATATTTCAAAATCCAAAAATCTGCATTGTATTTTCTGATGGTGATTTTGCAGGAACAGCTTTGCAAGGACCAAGAGCACGGGATGAGTCCTATCTCCACTCATTGCTATCAATCTATTGATTCTCCGATATTCTCATGACATGCCACCCTAGGGCATTTTGATTATCATCTCCTCATATCTTTTGGTATATCCTATATCATTCTAATTATTCATCTCCAGATCTTTCAATCAACTCTGCTGATTTCTCTTGGTCAATTCTGCCACTGGACATTATCATTTTGATCATTCAACTCCAAATCTTGATTAGCCAAGATTACTTCCTCATGATGAAACAACAACAAACAATGACTATTTGCAATACCATGATTTAATTCGTGCTATTCATGCCATATACATGCTATTGATGCTTTGATGATTGTTATGCTTAAATGCCTCATTCATTATTTGTTATCTTTTATATCTTGGCTAATGAATTTTTGAGCGCAGGATAAGAAGCTCTTGGTCCCGCCGACTGGGCATCATCATCCAAGTCCCACGGTGCCCGCACCTCATGTCTCAGTTCCCCCATACTTATTGCTCCACCATCTCTCCATGTATGCATTTTTACTATATGTTACATACGCTACTAGATTATATCAAGGACCTTGTGGTTTTGGTAAATCTGGGATTTGAGTTCCCCTTCATCAAAAATAATGATGATTCCAGAGGAGTCTTAGTCACACGGATAGGCCGTTGAGCCGTCCAAGGCTGGGGACGATGGTTCCCTTTTGTGAGTTGGTGCGTAGATAAACGGGCTTCGGCTTAGTATCAGCTCGCGAAATTGGTTTCTTGACCTAGTCTTGACAGTTTAACAATATTATCCTTGATTACATTATATTTTCATTTGTTTATTTTCCTTTAAGCCCAGCATGCATTCATGTAGAACTTTGAATTAACATTGGAAAATCATTCTGATAAGCTGATTTGAGAGTCGAATTGATCTTAATTTCCAGATATGAGATATTTCATTGCCGAATTGAATCCTCAGTTCGTTTTGTCGCTGTTTTGGGTCTTTTCTCGAAAGCTCCTTGTTTGGATTTCTATCATCTTATTTTCAAACTTTTCCCTTTGATCCACCTTGGCTGCAGCACGTCCACATGGCTGGTAACCGCTCCCCAATGGTGAAACCTACAGGTTTGTGACCTGTGGTACTTCACCGCACTGGAAGTTGATCATTCTTTTATCTCATTCGTGCACCGCGTGCACACTCCCCATTTTATCCAAACATTGTTGATTTCGTTGGATTTCTCGAGATTGCTTCATCTCGAGCTTTTGATTTCATTCTCATCAAGTGATGTTGATTGCGTGTCTCATCACACCTTGGCATCTACTTTTCAGTTTGCTCTGCTCCCTTGCAAAGCAGACGCCAAGGCGGGGCAGCTGTAGACACGCCAAAATTGACGTTACTGTGAGTACATCTCATATTGCCTTGTAATGCCCTAATTTGACCCTCAAATTAGTTCTATTTGAGTGGTTTTTCTCACTTTTCTTGGATTTCTCCCTTTTTTCACCCTTTTCTTATTTTTTCCTATTTTCCCCTATTTTTCTGGATTTTTCTAGATTTTTCTGGATTTTTTGGGCATTTTTCTCTATTTTTCAGAAATAACGACTTGACGTGGGGCGTCTTTTAAATAACGACTTATACATGGGCGTTTCTTAAAAAATTAACGACTATATTGGAGGGCGTCCATTCTTTCAAATTTCTATTTTTCTGGATTTTTCTGAGAATTTTTCGAAATTTTTCAGAATTAACGACTTGCATAAGACGTTATTTTGAATTTGAAAAGAATAAAAAAATCGAAAATTGAATTCACGCCTTACGCACGGTCGTCTTTTTCAAATGAATTTTTTTAATATTATTTTTAACCCCGTTCCAGAGGTGATTTGGTGGCCTTCCGGGTGTCAGAAAAATTCGCAAAAATAGTCGTTGGAATCAGGCGATGAGATGCACCTCCACCTAAAAAATGGGAAAATAATATTGAGAAATGAAAAATAGCCCTATTTTGAATATTTTGAATTAACGTCCTTGGTAGGGCGCGTTTTAATAACGCCTTTGACTCAGACGTGTTTCACAATTTTCAAATAAATTCTAAAATTTGATTTTTGAATTAACGCCCTGATCTAAGTCGTGTTTTTAAAAGACGCCCTCTGGCAGGTCGTCAATTCTTGAATTGACGCCTTTGTCCAGGTCGTGTTTCATTTTTGTGTTCCGAACGAGCGCATCCTTTCCCCAGAGAGTCCCTGCTCCGTTTGGATACTCTTGCCCATTCTAATCCTTCCTTCCTTGGGCTCTTGCCCGTTCTTATCCCTCTATCTTCACCTCCAATCCTATTAATAGAGCCCCTTTGGCTCTGTTGATTGGGTTCTAAGGTTCCGGAGGTTTTTCCTTGTTTTCTTCTTCTTCTGTGTTTTCTTTCCCTTTTCGGTTTTTATTCTTATTCTCTTCTGTCATCGTTGTCTTCTTCTTCTTCTTTTCCCCTCCGAGTCTTCTTCTGTTTTCTTCTTATTCTTCTTCTTTTTTTTTCCTCTGCTGTCTTCTTCTCCTTATTCTTCTCCCATTTGTTTCTTCTCCTTATTCTTCTCCCATCTGTTCTGTTTTATTTATTGTTCTTTACAGGAACCAAAGGGAGGTGCTGGCTGAAGGAGGCTTCTTCTCCACATGGTCAAGTCTTCATCTTTTGAAGTTTTCCCCATCGAACATCAAGCCAAAGCAACCAAACATATTTTTATCTTTTCTCTCCCCTTGTCTTTTTTTTATTTCTAGTAATTCATACATACATGCATCATAGATCATTATTTTGTTGATTTTCTCTCAATCACCACATTGAGATCTCCCCTTAGTGCACTCTTGCACACCTCCTTTGTTTATTATTTTCATTCATATCATCATCTCCCACACCCTCTTTGCATAGGGGTTTAAGGGCAATACCCTTAAAGGTGTGTTCTTTTATATGATATCATGCTCATACATATTTTTATTGAATTGATGCTACACACACATTATTTCTAATTCCTTTTATTATTGTTGTGTGTCTTTTTGCAAGGGTAATTAATTGAAGAACTCTCTTCATCGGCCGGCCGATTTGAAGAGAAAGGAGCACCTACAATCAACCGCACTCCAATGTATTTTTCGCGATCATCTCCCCCATGCTTTCATTGTTATATTTTTGAGACCCTCGTGTCTCTGGCGATCATACACTCCCCTTAGCACCTCGTGCTTATTTCTCCACATTAGTGCTTATTATTATTATTTGTTTATTATTTCATGTCCATTAAGTGGATTTTTTTAAATAGATCTACACCGCTGAAAGGCTGGAAAGGTATGCCGCTGACGGGCTGGCGACATGTGCCGCTGGAGGAGCTTGCAGACGTGCCGCTGAAGGCCTCTACATGACGTGCCGTTGAAGGGGCTGGCAGGCCTGCCGTTGAAGGGCCTGGCAGGCGTGCCGTTGAAGGGCTGGCAGGCGTGCCATTGAAGGGGCTGGCAGGCGCGCCATTGAAGGGGCTGGCAGGCGTGCCATTGGGAAGCCAAAAGGCTGTGCCGTTGGAAGACCCAAGAAGTGTGCCGCTGAATGCTTGAAATAGTGTGCCACTGAAGGCTTGAAATAGTGTGCCGGCCATGGTGAGCAGCAAGCGTGTCGGGTGGAGGCTCTTGCAGGTGCACCGGGTAGAGTTCAGCAGGCAGGTGGATGGGACCGAGGCATTGTACCAGTGGAGGTAGTCATTCTGAACTTCGGCTTTCTTATCCTTTGCAAATGGTTGAAACTGCCCGTAAGGGCCAGGATGTCCATCCGACCTCAATAGCGAAAGTTGAGTTGTGTCCAAAAACTTCAGACGCATGCCATTGTTGGATGCTGCAGCCAAAGCTTTAATGAATTCTGCTAACTCAATCATCCTCATTACCCTGGTCCACATCTCTTATTGTTACCTCTCCTTCTTTAAATGGTTGTGTCCAGTTGCACGTCCCCCCGCTCCACCACTCGCCATTTTCGAAGTGGTCTGGTGTGGATGTCCTGAAAAGAACAGTTCCATTGTAACCAGATGAAGTGACCTGACGAAGCACCAGATTAGGTGCCTTGCGATATGCATACTCGAACCCACGTTCGGTTACATTCCTCCCTGGACAATAATGGCAGCCCACAATAGTGCCACGCATTCTCCCAGTATATAGCAGTTTTGAGAAACCATTTTCCACCGGCTATTACTATGTAGTCAAACTTCCTGAATTCAGTGGTCCATTTGTTGTCAAGGGTGTCAAGATGAAGCTGGATATCTTTAGTGGACACGCCATTCATATCTTCACGGATTTCATCTTTAACCAGGAAGGGGGACCAGATAATGGAGAGTGCCAAGTTGTTGTAGGAGAAACTCCATCTTTTGGATCTATATTCTGCATTATGACAGACCTCAGTAGCCTTGTCCGCCTTTGAAAGAAGACAAACAAGCGATTGGATGTGATTACGTGAAATTGAGTCGCCAATGAATGCCCGGGCTTTGTTCTGCATGGCATCAAGAAATCTCTCTGCATCAAACAGAGGCAAATCACAGCCCAACGGTTTCCATCTCCGATGAATGAAACCTGTATCAGGTCGTCCGTTTTTCTTATAGTTTTGATGACCTTCCATCACAAGGCAACTCTTGTTGGTGTAAGCTGGCCCAGATGGTTTTCGTATCCACTCTCCAGTAAACAGATCACATTTTTCTTTCTTGGAAGCTCCATCTTCTACATCCAATGCCATCTCAGGAATTGATGCCCGTACTCCATCATTTTTCTGTCGAGATGATGAGTCTTGTTGCGGCTCACCGCCCTTCACATTGACAGGAAGCTCCTCCCTCGGGGCGTTGGCAGCGGACATCCGATGCAGTGGGTGTGTGTCGTGGGAGCTCCGCGTGAGAGTGGGAAAGGTGCATAACCGGTGCAGGGTGAGAGGGCTGTAACCGGTGGTGTGTGGGAAAGAGATGGAGGTGTTTAACCGGCATGACATATCCAGTGGGGGTTTGTGCGGCGTGATCCGGTGAGGCTTTGAAGCAGGGGTGTTGGCGCGAGGAGGTGGAGATTAAATGGTGGCGAGATGAGGCTGGTGTTATCCGGCACAGGGGTGTGCCGGGTGGAGGAAGTGTGCCATGGAGGAGAGGAGGGAGTGGTTCTCCGGTGCGGAGAAGATATTCTGGTACGGGTTTTGGGGCGTTACCCGACACAGCGGATGTGTGCCGGTGAAGTGGGACCGTGCCGCCCATGGGGAGAGAGAGAGAGAGAGAGAGAGAGAGAGAGAGAGCCCTCTCCTCTTATTATATTAATATATATATAATTTATTATTATTTTTTATTACTTCTTTTCTTTTTCTTTTCTTTTTATCTTCTTTTATTTATTTTTCTTTTACTTTATTTTATTTTATTTTTCCTCTTTTCTTCCTTCCCTTCCTTCTTCTTCTTTTCTTTTTTTTTCTTTCCCCCCTTTTTTTTTCCTTTTCTCTCTTTTTCCTCTTTCTTTTCTTTCTTTTTTTTTGGGTGTCCACAACCGTCCACCGGCGTGCATAGCGGCGTGTGTCCGCACCAATTCCCCCCGGGTGGGAGGAACTCGACCCCGTCGAGTAAAGGGTGCGGCTGCTCGTGTGGCTCCGACGGATCTGTCAACGATCAGGTAGCGCGGAGTACGCTCCACTCCAAGTAATCGTCACCTGCTCATCCCGTATATATTCGATATGCACATGCTGATGTGGGAAAGAGGCTGGTGGTGGACACTCCGGGGTGGGGTCACTCTCAAAGGAAGGAGACGGCTCAATGACTCACTAGGAATCACCGCTGGGTCCCTTGATGTGACTAGATCCAAGACATAGACTGGTAGAGCCGATCCCAAATTTTGACAAGTCTCCAACGTACGCATTAGACTCGACTTGCCTCACACTCGAAAGGGACTGACAACGCGAGCTGACAATAGACTGACTCAACTCGATGTATGCAGACTCACTATGCACTCGATAGACAAACTGTATAAATAAGCAAAATCGACTCATAGACTATGGTATGTGGACAGACAGAGAGACACGAACTAATGACTTCCTATAACTGACGACACATGCAAGGACTTACTAAGGAAGACTCGGTGGGAATGTTGGACACCGTCTGCATACACTAGGTGTAAAGATAGACTGACCCACAACTTGATGTCGTGAGTTTCATCCCTCGTCAACCGTCGCCGGTTTGAGAAGACTCGCCCTCGTGTATGAAAGTGCGGGAGGCTCAGGAGGCGGGTGACGGGAATGTAATCCGGACGTCTAATGTGAAGCACGACAAAAAGGAAGTCCGGATACTGTCTCTCGTACACGTGGCAGAAATCCAACCATACCGTGTCAACATAGGGCGTTGACAGTGGTACGGTAGTCACTAGTGGCTGCGCTACCGTAGGGGAGACGGGTACAAGTGGGATGGTGGGGTCCACCGAGGACAAAGTGGGCGGGACAGACAGGTTCGGGATGACCGGTGGGATTGGGGTGACTAACAGTCTCTGGCCCTCTATTAGATTACTCTCTAACATCAAAACATCAGCGAGGTACTCCTCGGACAACTCTTGGTCAGCCTCATAACTCACTAGAATAGGCCCGGGTGAGGCATCCTTCGAATGGTTGTCCTCTAAGGTAGGGGAATGTGAAGGACACGGGTCGGAGAAATGGCTAATCCCACTACAGGGGGCCACATGGGTGGGCTCCGGGAGAGGTGGCAGGCGTGAGTCTGGAGGCGGAACGGGCCGCTGGGGCTGGGTGGTTGGTGACACGGAGGTGGTTGGCTAAATGCCGTCGTGGAAGACGAACTCGCCGGGTAGGTGAGGTGGGTATAAGGTTCAAGTCCTCCTATCCCGGTCAAATGTCGCTCTCCTCTCCTCCAACCAATTTTGCCCTAAGATGCTGCATGGACCAACAAGTGTGTCGACCTTGCACCATGCTCCATCGTCATAAAGAACGAGGCCAAATCTCCATTGGAACTCTACGAATGCTAAGCCACCATTGAATAATCTCCCCGATCTTGGAGAGAGACTCCACTATGTCCTGTGAGACACAGTTAGATGACACCCTACTAATGAAGTCGATCTCCGTACGCAACCCATTCGGTAAAATAGCGGTGGACGCTATAGGGCGTTGGAACGACTCGATTGTTGGCTTAGGGGTTGGGTGTCGGGCTATGAAAGCATTGAATTCGGCCACTAGGGATGACCAATCGGACACATGGTCTCGGGGGACGGCCATGGGGGTCGCGGGTAGTGGACATGCAGACACACGGGACAAGACCGGCTGACTCTTTATTGGACTAGACACGACCCTAAGACAACAATGTAAAGTTTGGAATGCAGACTCGACTACAAACCTAGACTCAACCCATATCCGATACGTGGCGGAGGTTTGATCCGAAGATCGCACTCACGCAAGTGTGCTACCTTCCTGATAGGTGTAACCTATCATTCCGGGAACACCTTTTGATGTACCGGGTATAGGAATGCAAATGCGACACCTTGGACCGACTTAGACTCTCTCTAGACTTAAATGACTTTTTTTTATTTTTTTATCAAAGACTACCCTAGACTCAACCTTCCACATTGATACCAATTTGATGCGGGACGGACGACGAACCTGTGACTCTAGCTCGCGGACGTCCCTATGCGAGGGAAACGCGGGATCTGCGCGGTTGAGAAACCGGCAATGAGTCGGGTAATCGGCTGTTCCGTGTACTCGGATGGAGTCACGGGATGGGTCACGCTCTCTTACTCACAGCGGTGATACAATTGAGTGGGCTAGAATATCCTATCACACTCATGCAACGACATATAGAAATATATACGAAATAAGCAAAAATGCCGAGTGAAGGGAGCGGACACGATACCTTCACGCTTCCGGGCGTGGGGAAGACGACCACGGCCGAGACTCATATCCCGGTACAGCAAATAATTAAATTACAGCAATGAATATTACTGCCCACTCCACGCAGGGAGGTAAAGGGCTACAATGGGACCCGAGAGTAGCGGGTTCGGTTGACGGGCAATGATTTGGGCAGCTTCGACGGTAACGGATGCCAACGAACGTGGGGCCTACGTCCTGGTCAGAGGGCCGAACGGGGTGGGAGTGGTACCGATACGGTGGAGACTCCTGGAGGGATGACCCCTAGGAAGGGATCGCGCTGGTTTGCCTCGTGGAAGGCGAGGCGGCCCGACCGGGGGCGTTGTTGATTGCTGCCCACGGACCTGTTCTGCTGTCACAGAACTGCGCGACCCGACGAGAACAGCTGCTACGATCAGACCTAAGCTCAGAACGACGTGAGACTAGAGCCGTTAAAAAGATCTCTCAGAGATCTACAACCCCATGTTGTCACAGGAATTTTAATATCTCTGTATGCTCTGTGGCTGAATTTACAACAGGCTAACTCACAGAACCAGATCAGACATGGCAGAAAGTGGATCTGCCTGAGAACTCGATTTGATCAAAAATCAAATGGTGGAGTTTGGATCTGAAATTTTTATGGATGGTAGATGGGAAGGTAAGGAACATAGGGATAATTTTTATGTAATTTTTAGATGTGATTTGATATGGGAAATGGATTTTTTCGTGGAGGTGGTCGGATATGAACTGCATAGGACAAAATAGATTTTGGGAAAATGCAGTGATTTTTTGCATGGGAAAGAAAATTTCTAAACTCAAAAAAAAAATTGGGGATGAAGGCTTTGGTGGACAGAACTCCCAGTTCAAATTTCAGCTCAATTTGAAATCGGAAAGGGGGTGAAAAGGGCGAAGAGGTAGCTTGTTGGAACACAGATCTGCACAGAGACAGAATCTGTAGATCGGGGGAAATAAACGGTAAATGAAGGTAAACAAAGGATAAAAAATGTGATTTTTTTTGTGGAGGCTGGGGGGAACATGAAGAACTCACCCTCAAAATCTCAGATCGATCTGATCTGGGGATTGGGAGGAAGAATCCCGACATCAGGCTGTTGTCCAGGGGTGGATAGAACTCCGGCGGGTTGGCGGTGGCAGTGCGATGGCGGCTCGAACGGAGGCGGCGGCGGAGCTTCACACTCAGAGATGATAAACCACTTGGAATCCACCAAGTTTTCTAGGGAATCCACCCTAAGAACACAGCAATCCAGCGGCAAGGGGAGAGGAGAGAGAGGGGGTGCCCAAGGCTTGCTCTTGGCAAAAAAATGCAATAAGCTTTTCATTAATTCTTCATTAAACTCTCAAATGACACTATACACATCATTATATAGAGCATGGCAAGGGGTGGGGGGCTGGGAATTACGTGGGAGAGAGGGGAGGGAGAGGGGGTGCGCCCCCTTGACCAAGGAGAGAGGGGGGGACCAAGGGGGGGGGACAAGGGGCTACCTAACTTGGAAAATTAAGGGGAGGGGAGTCAAGGCTTGGTAGGTGGCTGCCTCCCCTTTGGACCAAGGAAAGGGGGTGCCCCCTTCCACCAGCCACCAAGCCCACCATCCTTTAACCCCTTTCATACATAGCATGCTAACCCTTTAGACTTGTTCACATTGAAGCCCCTTTGGCCCATTTAAGGCCCAAAACTCATTAACTCTAGCCCATTAGCTATCATAGCCCATTTGCCATGTAATAACACAATTGTCAAACATGGACTACAATAGGGCCCAACATGGCCTAAAAAATGTGAAATCAAGATGATGGTTTGGCCGATGCGTCCACGTCCTCCGCGAGTTAAGCGGGCCCCAGCATGTCGCCGTCCACCAGCGTGCATAGCGGCATGTGTCCGCACCATAGAGGACTGTCCTTTTCTATCCTCGACCAATCAGGAGGATGATCTGGAAGAGCTCCTTATCCAAGAATAATCATTTCTGCTTCAACCAAACAAATATAGACCTTGGAGGGAAAATTATTTTGCCTCTGCTCTACTACTATGCAGGGCCAATCAAAGGCCGCCACGGAAGAAGCTTACTTGAAAGAAATCTATTTTTCTCTGACCAATCAGATCGCATGATCCTGGATGAAAAACTCTCCACCAGCTCTTCTATATTTGTGAAGCTCTCTGCATGAAGAGAATTGTTGCTGCTGTTTTGCTGCTGCCTCAACAAGAAGAGAGCTTGAGAGAAAAGAAGGGAGCCCATGTGTAACGACCCGAGAATCCGATTATCAGGAAGGCCCGATAACCCGAGACCCGCACCGCCACCCACGAGTCCGAAGACTCAGAAGGGTTAGAAGGATGGTGTGGAAGCTACACAAGTATCACAAGTAATTACAGAAATTAAACAGCTGTAATATTAAGCAGGAAATAAATTAACATTTTACATGGTCCACAATAGAAAATAACAGCAACAGTAGTAGTCCACAACTAGTACAGAGACAAGAAAGAAAAGTACAGCTACACGGGGCATACCCCGGCTCTGACCTCTGGCACTACCGCTGGGCACCCGCACCACGCTGCACCCCAGACGCGCTCCCCTGGGGCGGCGCCTCACCTGAAACACGGTGAAAACACGTAGGGAATGAGTCTCGGAACAAGACTCAGTAGGGATCACTCGAACCCTACCTCGTAAAACGAGAAATCACTACACTAGCAGTAGGAGAGTACCTCGGAAAGGAAAGCCCTGTACTCTACAGAACCAAGGTCCCATGGTACGCAAACCGATACACGTGCCACGGTGAGAAGGCCGAAACTCAACGGTTGACTCGGCAAAATCCGAAGGTCGGAAACACCCGACTGACAGTCTGTCACTCCGTACTCGACAGGAGTACCACCCACTAGAAGCACAGTCGGTAGCGTCCCCTGACGTCTTACACCGCGCCGCAGGTGAACCGCCTGACGTGGTAGCTCCTACCAAAGGCACAAACACCGTACAAGTAACCACAAACAAGTGACTAGCTGGGGTCACGCCCGTCGACGTGGGTCCAACCGCCCCCAACCACGTGTGCACACACAGACCACGCGTCCTAGGTCTGGCCCTCTGACCGATTTTCCCCCGTAGCCGGACTCTGGCTACCGACGAGGGGCCGACGGTAACCGGTCCACAAACCGTCTCGAAAGATGAGCGCCCGTACACCACTCCCAGGTGAGACCAGCACCCCGTACTGGTGGGCTACGACTAGTGGAGGGTCACTGAAGGAGTAGACTCTCAAGTCAACGGAAAACGACGTCACAACCGCAGGCACGAGGAACGCTCCTTGTACCAACACCGACGCACGGCGACACAAGCTGAAATCACCACCTCCCGGGACCCCACGGCACCCTCACGTGTGGCCCCCACATGATGCCCAGCATCAGTCAGACCACGGGTCAGCACGGGGATCGAGACTCGCTCATCTGGGACTCGAATCGGCAAGGGATGGGAGACGCGGTCACCGGAGGACCGCCTCCGGTGGTAGCGGTCTACCCTGGACCGCAACCACACAGTCGCGGTCTTCCCGGGACCGCGACCATCCCAGCACGAAAATATGAATGCGGTCACCTCGTGACCGCATTCACACAGTAGCGGTCTCCTGGAGACCGCGACTAGCGTGCAACGGTCAAAACAACGGTCAGAACGCCTCGGGGCCCGTGCCGGTCCCCACGGTGAATGCGGTCGTCCCCAGACCGCGACCAACAGTCGCGGTCTGTCGCGAGACCGCGTCCGCCCACCGACACTTTAAGGCCTAACGGTTTAAAATCTGATGAAAGCGGTCCCCGCCTGACCGCGACCAGTGAAAACGGTCACTGGTGGACCGCGATCACCTCGGAAAATCGAGAACGGCGGGAAACGGCCGAAAACACCATTCCACGCCCCAATCACCCCCGGGTGATGGGGAAACAAAGGGGGAACTCGTCCCCACGCCCTAGAGTATCGAATGATGCCCCCAAAACTCCAAATGGCGCGGTAAAACTCTAGATCGGCGCTCAAACCTCCAAAGCATGCTTTTCCCGTCCCGAGCTCAAACGAACCCATCTCGGCTCCCCGTCGGGCTAGAAATCACGGGAAAGGAAAGCACGAAGGTAGATGATCATCACCCTACCTCAATGGAGCGAATGCTCCGCCGGATCGTCCACGAATCGCGAAGAACACTTTTAGAAACCCCGCCTCCCCACGCTTCCCACGCTTGCCGCACGCCCGCACGATCGTCTCGACGTCACCCACGTCCTTGCCGCGTCGCACCGCCGCCGTCTGCAGCCGGAACGGAGGTCGCCGCGTTCGAACGGGAGAGAGGGAGAGAGAGAGGGCAGCCACGGTTGGGGAAGGAAGGAGGAAGAAGAAGAAGAAGAAAGAGAAAGGGAAAAAGAAAAGAAATGGGAATATATAGAAAATCTGATTTTTCGGAAAAATACCGAAAAATAAAAAAATACGTTTCCGGAATTCTTGGAACGCACCGATCGCAACGGTACCACTCGTGCCTAGGTCACCGATCGCAACGGTACCACTCGTGCCTAGGTGAACGACGCGGTCCACCCGCAGCGAGCTTCCGAAGAAAAAGCCGAAACACACACCGGAAATCGGAAAAACACACGCGAAAAAGCCGCGGAACGCCTCCGGGCCTCCGAAACAACTCCGGATCGCGCCGATCCGAACACAAAAGATGTCTGAAATGAAATTTCGGACACAACAGAGCTGGACGCTCCGAAAACGAGATCCGGAACCCACAAGGAAGAATCTGAAAGGTCCGGGATATTACAGCCCTCCCCCCTTAAAGGAATTTCATCCTCGAAATTGAGAACAACCCAAGGGGAAAGAAGAGGAAGACTCACTCAAACAAGTACGGGAACTGCTGACGCATCTCGTCCTCATGCTCCCAAGAAGCCTCACCACCAGAGTGCTGCTGCCACACCACCTTAACCAAGGGGATGACCTTGTTCCGCAGGCGCTGCTCTCGCCTATCCTCCACGTGGATCGGAAACTCTGGGAGGGAAAGATCTGGAGTCACCTCGGGCCAAACAGAAATCTCGAGCACATGAGACTCGTCGGGCATATACTTCCGCAACATCGAGACGTGGAACACGTCATGCACCGACGCCAACTCAGGGGGTAACTGCAACCGGTAAGCAACCTCACCGATGCGCTCCACAATCACGAAAGGACCAATGTAGCGGGGACTCAGCTTCCCACGCCGTCAAAACGCATCACCCCCTTCATCGGAGAAACTCTCAAGAACACATGATCGCCCACGGCGAACTCGAGGGGCTGCCTCCTACGGTCAGCATAGCTCTTCTGCCGACTCTGGGCCGCCAACATGTTCTGACGAACCAGGTGCACAACATCCACACATTGCTGCACCAACTCCGGTCCCGTCAAAACACGCTCACCCACCTCAAACCAATCGAGTGGAGTCCGACAAGGACGCCCATACAATGCCTCATAAGGAGCCATGCCAATGCTCGAATGAAAGCTGTTGTTGTAGGCAAACTCCACCAACGGTAGGTGATGAATCCAACTCCCCTGCCATTCCAGACAGCAAGATCTCAGCATGTCTTCCAAGGTCTGGATGGTCCTCTCAGACTGACCATCAGATTGAGGATGATACGCCGAGCTAAATGCCAACTCCGTGCCAAGAGCTCGCTGGAAACTCCTCCAGAATCCAGAAGTGAAGCGCGGATCCCGATCCGACACGATCGAAATGGGAATCCCATGCAACGGAACGATCCGCTCCACATACAAACGAGCCAACTTGGACACGCTCCAGCTGACTTTGACCGGTAACAACCGAGTCACCTTCGTCAGCCTATCCACCAGCAACCAAATACTGTCCTGCCCACTCGGGGTCCTCGGCAACCCCACCACAAAATCCGTGGTCACGTGGTCCCACTTCCACGCAGGAACATCTAAGGGCTGGAGAGTACCTCCTGGTCGCTGATGCTCCGCCTTCACCTGCTGACAGATCAGGCACCTGGCCACAAACTCGGCGACATCTCTCTTCATGCCAGGCCACCAGAACTGCCTCGCAAGTTCCGATACATCTTCGTCGCACCCGGGTGTACGGTGTACCTGCTCCCATGAGCCTCGCGCAACACCGCACGACGAACCTGCTCCTCGCTGGGACATACAGCCTGCCGCGAAACCTCGCAGCACCGTCCTCGCCGAGCTCCACATCAGCCATCGCCAGAATCCGGGGCAACTCAGGGTCCGCATGCTGAGCCTCTGTCACCTGACGACGGATAGCAGGAGTGACAGTCAGACTCGCAAGCACCGCCAACCCTGGCTCCTGGGGAATCTTGAGCCTGAAAGATACTTCGGGCACTTGTTCCCAGAGCCTCCACTTCCTCAACATCAAGGCACTGACCGCAACCTTCCGACTCAAGGCATCGGCGACGACATTCATCCTGCCCGGCTGATAAGACAGGGTGAAGTCATAATCCTTCATGAACTCCATCCAACACCTTTGTCTGAGGTTCAGGTCCTCTGCGAGAACACATACCTCAAACTCTGATGGTCAGTGAACACCTCGAACTTCTCGCCGTACAGATAATGCCTCCAGATCTTCAGCGCGAAGATCACCGCCGCCAACTCAAGGTCATGGGTAGGGTAGTTCTCCTCGTGGGCTTTAGCTGCCGAGATGCATAAGCCACCACTCTACCATGCTGCATCAACACAGCACCCAATCCAACGCCGGAAGCATCTGTACACACCACGAAACCTCCCGATCCAGAAGGCAAAACCAACACCGGAGCCGAGGTGAGCAATCTCTTCAGTTCCCTGAAGCTCTGCTCACACTCCTCAGACCAGACGAAAGGCACATCTTCCGCGTGAGTCTAGTCATCGGGGTCGCAATGCGAGAAAAATCCTGGATAAACCGGCGATAATAGCCCGCAAGCCCCAAGAAACTCCGGATCTCCGTCACCGACCTCGGCCTTGGCCATTGCATCACAGCCTCGACCTTGGCGGGGTCCACGGAAATGCCATCACCAGAAATCACGTGTCCCAGAAAGTGCACCTCGCTGAGCCAAAACTCGCACTTGCTGAGCTTCGCATACAACTGGTGATCTCGTAACGTCTGCAGCACCACACCCAAATGGTACGCGTGCTCCTCGGCAGACTGCGAATAAACAAGGATGTCATCCACGAAGATGACCACGAACTGGTCCAAATACGGATGAAACACCCTCTGCATCAAGTCCATGAAGGCTGCAGGGGCATTGGTGAGCCCAAACGGCATCACCAGAAACTCATAATGCCCGTACCTCGTACTGAATGCAGTCTTCTCCACATCGGACTCGCGAATTCTCAGCTGATAGTAACCGGACCGCAAATCAATCCGCGAGAACACTCGCGCAGACTGAAGCTGGTCGAACAAATCATCAATCCGCGGCAACGATACTTGTTCTTAATGGTCACTTCATTCAGCTGCCGATAGTCAATGCACAGCCGCAGACTACCGTCCTTCTTCTTCACAAACAACACGGGCGCACCCCAAGGGGAAAAGCTAGGGCGAATGTACCCCTTGGCCAACAGTTCCTGCAACTGCGCCCTCAACTCCCTCAACTCAGCGGGGGCCATACGGTAGGGAGCCTTCGCCAAAGGTCCCGTACCAGGCACAACCTCGATCACGAAATCGATCTCCCGCTGGGGAGGCAATCCAGGCAACTCCTCGGAAAAACGTCGAGAAACTCACACACCACCGGAATGTCCTCGACATCCGGCTCCATCGGTCAGACACAACCACGGACGCGAGAAAACCCAGACAACCAGAATCAAGTAATCGACGGGCTCGAATAGCAGAGATAAGGAATCGAGAAGAGGTGGAACGATACCTTGGAAATAGAAGGTCCGCTTGCTCGGATGTTGGAAGTAGACCCTCTTCATTCCACAATCCACCACCGCTCCATGAGTCTCGAGCCAATCCATGCCTAGAATCACATCGTAATGCCGAAGCTGCAACGCATACAACCTGCCTGGCATACTCCGCCCATCGATCCAAATCGGAACCTGATCGAAGCAATACGGAGTGATCATAAAATCACCCGAAGGTAACTCCACTGCCAAATCACAGGACAACTGGGTCACCGGCTCCTCGATGCTCAGCGCGAAATCCTCCGAAATAAACGAATGAGACGCGTCAGAATCAAACAAAACCCGAGCCGCACAACCCAAAATCTGAACGGTACCTTCCACGAGCTGCGACGCCACTGCCTCTGCCCTGGTCATGTGCGTGATCTGGCCCCGAGCTCTCTGCCTGCCTCCCACGCTAGCTGACCTGGGTAGCGGCGGATACTGTCCCTGCTGCTGCTGCTGCCTCTACTGCTGGGGAACCTGCTGCTGATGAGGAAACTGCTGCTGCGGCTGCCTCTGAGGACAGTCACGCGCCATATGCCCTGGCTGGTCACACTGAAAATAGATGATCGGTGCCGTGCACTGCCTGCCTTGGTGGGTCCCACCACACCGTAGACACGGTCCTCGTGATCCACCCGCTGATCCTTGGCGCTGCAAAGGGATCGGCTGCTGTACACTGCCCGATGAAGCCTGCCCCTGATCCTTGTGATTCTTACGGAAACTCTTCTTCAAGAACCTCTTGACCTTCGAGCCGAAGGACGCAGATCCTGTTACCGACGCTGCCGATGTCGGCACTCCAGAACCACCCGACGCATGCTGGAAGGAACCCTGCTACTGGGTAGCCGACTACTGGCTGCGACCTGACAAAGACTGCCCCTGGCTGATCGGTCCTCGAGTCCTCTACATATCCATCTCCAAAGAAGCCGCAATACGAGACGCCGTCTCTAGATCAGTGGCCCCGTTCGCGATCAGATGGTGCCTCAGCTCTTGCCTCAAACCCTGAACAAACTACGCGGTCTTCACCCTCTCATGCTCATGATGTGAGGTGCATACCGACCCAGCTCGACAAATCGGGCCCTGTACTGCAACACGGACATGTCACCCTGCACCAGCTCCAGAAACTCCCGCATCCGCTGCGTAGCAACATAATCTGGACAGTACGTACGCTCGAAAGCACTGACGAAGTCATCCCACTCGACCTGCTCAAGTGGACGAAGCTGAAAGGACGTCTTCCACTCGGAAGACCACCACTTCCGAGCCGTACCCTGCAACTGGTTGTAGGCCAACACCACTCTGTCCTCGGCAGCACTCTTCGCAGAACTGAACACCCGCTCCATCTCATCAAGCCAATCACGAGCCGCATCAGGGTCTGCCTGGCCGCTGAAGTAAGGTGGATGGAACTGCAGAAAGTCCCTCACTGCTCGGCCTGGCCCACCCCTAGCTGACGAGCCCTCACCAGCCTCTCCGCCGAACTGCTGAGACATAAGCTGGTACATGCCACGAAGAAATCCTCGGCCCCCGGAACTCTCGCGGTATCCGCGGCCTCGGTGGCCCCTGGTGGCACTCTACTATGCTCCTCCTGGTCCCCCTGGACCCCCTGCTGGATCTCCTGACCTCCAGCCGACTGCCCCTGCTGAGAGCGAGAGCTCCTCCTCGGCGCCATGCTCGCTCCTGAAGCAAAAGACAGAAAACACGAAAACGGCATGGTCAAGAAAAACACACGATGCCAGTGTCAACTGTACATCATTGCTGTGGACAAGTGGACCACTACAATTACCTATGATTCTCATATAATTCCACAACCACGCTCTGATACCAGCTGTAACGACCCGAGAATCCGATTACCGGGAAGGCCCGATAACCAGAGACCCGCACCGCCACCCACGAGTCCGAAGACTCGGAAGGGTTAGAAGGATGGTGTGGAAACTACACAAGTATCACAAGTAATTGCAGAAATTAAATAGTTGTAATATTAAGTAGAAAATAAAATAACATTTTACATGGTCCACAATAGAAAATAACAACAACAGTAGTAGTCCACAACTAGTACAGAGACAAGAAAGAAAAGTACAGCTACACGGGGCATACCCCGGCTCTGACCTCTGGCACTACCTCTGGGCACCCGCACCACGCTGCACCCCAGACGCGCTCCCCTGGGGCGGCGCCTCACCTGAAACACGGTGAAAACACGCAGGGAATGAGTCTCGGAACAAGACTCAGTAGGGATCACTCGAACCCTACCTCGTAAAACGAGAAACCACTACACTAGCGGTAGGAGAGTACCTCGGAAAGGAAAGCCCTGTACTCTACAGAACCAAGGTCCCACGGCACGCAAACCGACACACGTGCCACGGTGAGAAGGCCGAAACTCAACGGTCGACTCGGTAAAACCCGAAGGTCGAAACACCCGACTGACAGTCTGTCACTCCGTACTCGACAGAGTACCACCCACTAGAAGCACAGCCGGTAGCGTCCCCTGACGTCTTACACCGCGCCGCAGGTGAACCGCCTGACGTGGTAGCTCCTACCAAAGGCGCAAACACCGTACAAGTAACCACAAACAAGTGACTAGATGGGGTCAGCCCGTCGACGTGGGTCCAACCGCCCCCAACCACGTGTGCACACACAGACCACGCGTCCTAGGTCTGGCCCTCTGACCGGTTTTCCCTCGTAGCCGGACTCTGGCTACCGACGAGGGGCCGACGGTAACCGGTCCACAAACCGTCTCAAAAGGTGAGAGCCCGTACACCACTCCCAGGTGAGACCAGCACCCCGTACTGGTGGGCTACGACTAGTGGAGGGTCACTGAAGGAGTAGACTCTCAAGTCAACGGAAAATGACGTCACAACCGTAGGCACGAGGAACGCTCCTTGTACCAACACCGACGCACGACGACACAAGCCGAAATCACCACCTCCCGGGACCCCACGGCACCCTCACGTGTGGTCCCCACATGATGCCCAGCATCAGTCAGACCATGGGTCAGCACGGGGATCGAGACTCGCTCATCTGGGACTCGAATCGGTAAGGGATGGAGACGCGGTCACCGGAGGACCGCCTCCGGTGGTAGCGGTCTACCCTGGACCGCAACCACACAGTCGCGGTCTTCCCGGGACCGCGACCATCCCAGCACGAAAATATGAATGCGGTCACCTCGTGACCGCATTCACACAGTAGCGGTCTCCTGGAGACCGCGACTGGCGTGCAACGGTCAAAACAACGGTCAGAACGCCTCGGGGCCCGTGCCGGTCCCCACGGTGAATGCGGTCGTCCCCAGACCGCGACCAACAGTCGCGGTCTGTCGCGAGACCGCGTCCGCCCACCGACACTTTAAGGCCTAACGGTTTAAAATCTGATGAAAGCGGTCCCCGCCTGACCGCGACCAGTGAAAACGGTCACTGGTGGACCGCGATCACCTCGGAAAATCGAGAACGGCGGGAAACGGCCGAAAACACCATTCCACGCCCCAATCACCCCCGGGTGATGGGGAAACAAAGGGGGAACTCGTCCCCACGCCCTAGAGTATCGAATGATGCCCCCAAAACTCCAAATGACGCGGTAAAACTCTAGATCGGCGCTCAAACCCCCAAAGCATGCTTTTCCCGTCCCGAGCTCAAACGAACCCCTCTCGGCTCCCCGTCGGGCTAGAAATCACGGGAAAGGAAAGCACGGAGGTAGAGGATCGTCACCCTACCTCAATGGAGCGAATGCTCCGCCGGATCATCCACGAATCGCGAAGAACGCTTTTAGAAACCCCGCCTCCCCACGCTTCCCACGCTTGCCGCACGCCCGCACGATCGTCTCGACGTCACCCACGTCCTTGCCGCGTCGCACCGCCGCCGTCTGCAGTCTGAACGGAGGTCGCCGCGCTCGAACGGGAGAGAGGGAGAGAGAGAGGGCGGCCACGGTTGGGGAAGGAAGGAGGAAGAAGAAGAAGAAGAAAGAGAAAGGGAAAAAGAAAAGAAATGGGAATATCTAGAAAATCCGATTTTCGGAAAAATGCCGAAAAATAGAAAAATACGTTTCCGGAATCCTCGGAACGCACCGATCGCAACCGTACCCCTCGTGCCTAGGTGAACGACGCGGTCCACCCGCAGCGAGCTTCCGAAGAAAAAGCCGAAACACACACCGGAAATCGGAAAAACACACGCGGAAAAGCCGCGGAACGCCTCCGGACCTCCGAAACAACTCCGGATCGCGCCGATCCGAACACGAAAGATGTTTGAAACGAAATTTTGGACACAACAGAGCCGGACGCTCCGAAAACCAGATCTGAGACCCACAAGGAAGAATCCGAAAGGTCCGGGATATTACACCATGCCTTAGCAGAAAATCTGAGAGGAAGAAAAAGGGAGAAGAGAAGAAGAGTGAGCAGCCCTTTAGCATTAGCAGCCCAGTCCTGGTTCGACCCAAACCAGTGTTGTTAAAGGAGAAGAAGAAGAAAAGAGTGTAGCCCTCCTTGCAGCCGTCCTAAGCCTGATAGTGCTTCAAGACCTTGGTCTGAAGCCATAGTCGCAATCTCCTTGCTTTCTGTCTTATTTTTCATTTGCAACTCACATCTGTTTAACAGTGTGTGTCCGGTGCTCTGCTTGAGAGACCGGAAGTGCTTCTAGCTATATTCAGCCGTGTGTGTGTCCTGGGGAGTTGTCCCCGTATGTTTTGCTGCACTTGCAGCGTGTTTGTTTTTCTTTGTTCTTGTGTGTGTGTGTGTGTGGGAGGTTCGTCCCCGTGTGCTGCAGTCTTGCAGCGTGAGGAATTTGTCCTCGTGAGGAGCTTGCTCCTCATGTGTGTGTGGGGTTCGTCAATCTTGTAGCGTGATGACTTTGTCCTCGTGTGTGTGTGGGGTTCGTCCCCGTGGGGCTTGTCCCCGTGTGTTGCGTGTTGCAGCATGAGGACTTCATCCTCGTGAGGAGCTTGCTCCTCGTGTGTGTGGGGATCCATCCCCGTGTGTGTAGAGGACTTCGTCCTCGTGAGGATTCATCCTTGTGTAGTGAAGTCTCACCAGTTTGGTGAGGGGTGGACGTAGGTCTACGAGTTTGCAGACTGAACCACCTTAAAAATTCCTGTGCAGTGGGTTGTGATGTGTGTGATTGCTCCATATTTTCTATCCCCATTCACAGGTTCGTGTGCCAGCTTCAACGCATACAATCTTAGTGGTTCTCCAACGCACACACTAACATTCTGTTTACACACACACCAGGAGTTTAATGAGCAATAGATCTATCTGACTGCTAAACTCATAATGAGACTGCGTCGACTCCACTGTGTTGTTGTGTCGACCTCAGCGACTTCCTAAACCGCATTCCCTTGACACTCTATGCATGGTGTCTTGTTCTACTGTTTGAACTGTTCTTGTTGAAACCACTGTCCGTATTGAATAATGTGTCATTTGCATATCAAGCTAAAGATTGAATTTTGACTGGTTTAACTTTTAATTGGGTCAAATTTTTTTAAAAGGATCTACTCAACCCCCCTCCCTTCTAGATCTAGTTGCGCCCAAGGGACCCAACGGATACTTCTTATGTTTGGATTCATGATTCAGAGTATTCATATCATATGTATCCATATAAGCATTGGTTTGACGGTTATGCATCCTATGATGGAGGCCATGTTCTTATGTGCAATAACACTAAATGTAGATCGGTTGAGATAGAAACAATAAAAATTAAAATATTTGATGAAGCAATGAAAATCTTGACAGATGTGAGACATGTGATATGAGGAAGAGCTTTATCTCCCCCGACACACTTTATGCAAATGATTGCACATTCATGGTGTAACCAATGTTCCAAAAGTGAAGAAGTGTGCCATAGTGGTTATGAAATGAGAAAATGGTGGATCTTTATATAGGTTAATCGGGAAGATAATTACAAATAATGCGATAATCTCTACCTCCTCTGTTGAAGATGCTATATTGATGTGACATGCTAGACTCATCATATGAACAAGAGATGATTGTTAGAGTTGCATAATAGAAATTGCTATAAGACATCAAATCTTGCAAGTTAAGGTTTTTTAAAACTTGTGTAATTAGCAAGCAGTGCATGATAAAATTTGTCACTTCCATAAAAAAAAATAAGCAAGTTCTTGAGTACGTGCATTTAGATGTATAGAAGTCAACCCCAATTGCATCCCTTGGAGAAGCTAAATAATCTGTCACCTTTATAAATGACTTTTTCAGAGAAGTTTGGGTGTGTTTTTTGAAACATAAGTCAAAGGTCTCTTTAGGAAAGTGAAAGAATATAAAGCCAGAGTTAAAAAATAAATAGATAAATAAATTAAGTGTCTACGAATAGACAATAGTATGGAGTTCACCTCAAAGAAATATGGGGAATTTTGCTCGAAGGAAGATATTACTTGACAGGCAAAGCTCAATAGAATGAGATAGCGGAAAGGATGAATAGAACTCTCTTAGAGAGAGCTTGTTGCATGAGATTGTTTACTAACCTACCCAAATAGTTTTGGACCAAAGTTATTAACATTGCGTGTTATTGGGTGAATAGGTCTCTTTCTACAACTCTGTAACTCAAGACACCATAGGAGATCCAGACCTAGAAGCCAGCTAATTACTCTAACATTCATGTTTTTGTTGTCCTATTTATGTCTTATTGTAGAATGTTGAGAGGACTAAACTTGATGCTAGATCCAAGAAGTGTATTTATCTGAGATACAATGATGGAGTGAAGGGTTACAAGTTGTAGAACCTTGTCACTTATAAGGCAGAGCTCAACAGAGATGTGGTATTGATGAATCATCTATGCCGAAGAAAATTCAACAGTAGAGACAAAATGAGAAGATAACAAGTACCTCAAATTCAAGTACAACATATTGAGGAAGACAATAATGATGTTGATACAAATTAGGAGGAATCTCCGTGTAAGGATGAATTAGCTATATAGGCAAAGTAAGAAAAAATTGACCCCATTGCAAAAGAAAGAAGCAGAAGAGAGATTACTGCCATTAAGATCCATAGATACAGCGGCATATACTTTTCCAATTATAACTTCTAACAAGGCAATGCTAGTTGTAAAAGACTATGCATAGAGAAAGGACATAGATTTTGATGAGATATTCTCGCCAATGGCAAAACATTGTTCTATTTGATTTTACTTGCTATAGCAACTATGTATGATTTGAAATTAGAGTAGCTTGATGTTATAATTGCTTTTCTTTACGGTAATCTTGAGAAAGAGATCTATATGTTGCAACTACATGACTTTGAGGAATTGAGTAAAGAAAAGATGGTACGTAGGTTGAGAAAATCTCTATATGGGGTGAAGTAGGATCTAAGATAGTGATACAAGAGTTCAATACTTTCATGGTTAATTAAGGCTACTCAAGAAGTAGATATGATAATTGTGTATATTTTAAATTTATCAGAGATGGTTCCATTGTGTTGTTGATGCTATATGTTGATGATATGCTAATAGTTTGCAAGCATATTAATGAGATTTTTAAATTGAAGTGATTTTTAAATTGAAGTAAGTGCTCAATTTAAAATTTGAAATGAAAGACCTAGGAAGAGTCAAGAAAATTCTAGGCATAGAGATCTACTATGATCATCAGAATGGTAAGCTATGGCTTACATAGAAGAAATACATTCAATTTGTTTTGACCAAGTTCAAAATGAAAGATGCCAAGTCAGTTAGTACTTTATTAGCACATCATTTCAAGTTGTCATTATAGTAGTATCCTCAATCAGAGTAATAATGTTAGCAGATGCTCAATGTGTTGTATGCAAGTGCAGTTGACTGTCTGATGTGTGCTATGGTGTGCACTCGACCAGATTTGTCACTGATTGAGAGTGTTGTCAACAAGTATATGAGAAAGCTAGGCAAGAAATATTGGGATGGACTTACATGGACTTTTCGCTACATGAAGGGTACATCCGATGTCGACTTGTTATTTCAAAAGATGAGCGGTAATACTGTTATTGTATGGTTTGTTGACTCAGACTATGCTCGAAATCTTAACAAGAGAAGATCCACCTCTAGGCATGTCTTTACTCTAGGTGGACATCTAATTAGTTGGAAGGTTCCTTTACAAGTTATAGTGATATTGTCAACAATTGAGATAAAATATATCATTACAGTGGAAGCTTTAAAGAGGATGTGTGGTTGACAGGTTGGGTTAGAGAACTCAACATCACTTAAAAGAGTGTGAGGTCACGTTGTGACAGTCAAAGTGTTATTTATCTTGTTAAGGATCCAATGTTTCGTGCAAGAATCAAGCACCTTGATGTATGCTATCACAAACTCAAGGAGTTCGTGGCAAATGATTTCATTTGACTCGTCAAAGTGCCAACTCAAGAGAATATAAGGGAAAATGGGGTGGAGAATGTAAGTTTGACTCAGTCAAATTGGATGGGGCCCATGACCCTTTTCCGTGCTGCACACGCAACGGACTGAAAGTTGTTGCTGGACGCAAGTTTTGGTAACTTGCATTCCCTTCACCCCATCTTTCCCCGTCCCATCAACCTTCCCCGCACACGACCCCCTTCTCTTTGCTTCGATGAAGAAGAGAGAGAGGGTGAGAGAAGCAGCCCAAGAAAGGAAGGCTGAGATTATGTGTTTGCTTTGAGAGAGAACAGGTGAAGCTATAAGGAGAGGAGAGCTCGACCTACTCTTGAAGAAGAGGAAGACATATCGTCTTCTCTTCTTGCTTTGTCATTATTTTCTCATCCCGTGACACTCGTCGACTTCAGGAACGTTGTCCAAAGAAGAGTCTGAAGCTCATGGGTGTGCATCCTTCCTTGAAGAAACTAGCCGATGTCGATGAAAAGTTCCTTCTCCATCAATTATACTTCTTCACACTACAGTGTGTTTCTCCCGGTGCTCTCCCCGTGAACGTCGGTGACTCGTGCCCTTGAACCACGTAAATCCTGTGTTCATACTTCTTGTGTGATTATTATTTATTTATATTTTGAGTTCGGTGAGAAACAAAGGTCGATTATGTTGCTCGGGGGATATACAAAGCAGCAAAACAGAGTAATAGGACGGCCGATCCAGTGCTACTGGTTGACCGATCCCTATCAGACTCTTATCCAGACGGAAAAGTTCCTTGTTCCAGTTGATCTAACCCAAGTTCCAGTCAATAAAAACCGCTCATAATTGTCTCGTTAAGTCTAGGAAGATCATAATCGAACAACCTGCCAGACTCAAGTCGACCAATTTGTTATACCCTCGCAAACTCTAGCGTTCCTAGCCGTGCGAAGATGGTTCCGTTTGAGTTGTGTTTGTGGGGGTCCGCGTGGTCTCCTCGTTCACACCAAAGGTGCCACCTTCCAAGGGCATCTTCTCGTCCCTTAAAGCAAAATAAGCACCGAATCCATGTGACAAGGTCATCTACAATACTTCGCAAAAAGAAGGAAAATAAAACAAAGAAGCCATATGTAAGATAGACCCAACCGAGGATTTAAGAATCGTTCGTCAAAACCTTGAGAAGAGAACGACACTTGCGTCATCCAAACCCTGCTCTTCACTGTCTGACAGAACATTTTCCAATGGATAAGCACACGGAGTCACCATCCTGCTTCGGACTAATTTATCCACATACTGCTCCTCCCCTTTTCAAAGGGATTCGATTGAAGCAATGGCGATGTGAAGTACAAGACTGCTGATCGCACCCGGAAGTTGGCTGGTGGTCCTCTCACTGTCACTGTCTCTGCTGTAAAGGAGTCTTTTTCCATCAATTTAGAATCTTGGATGAATGAACCCTAAGTTTAAAGGCAGGATAACAGCTTAGCACAAGCTCGGCAACACACTGGATAAGAAGGGAGTGTGCCTTTGATGACGTATAGAATTTTTAAAAGCAATATCAACCTTGCAAGACTTTCTTTTAACCACCCACTTGGGAAAACGTTACTTCCACTCTAGCATTTTCGAACCATGATTTCAGCATAACACCTCTTAAAGAAGGCCTTCTCACATTATATCACAGAGCCAATGCCCCATTACACTTCACACAAAAACTCAAGGCCTTATTTGAGAAGAAAACCAAAAAAAAAGGGGCGACTTTTATGTTGTAGATTTTAAAGGCATAAAATCAACGGAGAACAAATCTTTTTTTTGGAGAAACCACCTTCGATTAATTTGAGACAAGAAACTTCTAATCAAAGCTTTTGAAAAAGATAGAGTTTTAGAAGTCGGACTACGAATATTCCCAAATACCAACTGAGAAATATGATGTCCAATTGGGCAGGAAGTTCAGTGACAGTAAGTGAAGGGTTAGAAGTCGGACTATGAATATTCCCAAATACCAACTGAGAAATATGATTGACTAATTGAACAGGAAATCCAGTGACAATAAGTGACAGCTTAATGGTGCCAAGTAATACTTACTGCAAATCTCGTTTGCAACAAATGCTACAGATCAGCCCTCTGTTGGTCTCGGTTGATGCGTCCAGACACAGAGGGCAAGTAAAAGATGGGTCTGCAGAGAAACTACAACCCAGGTTTGCAGCAGCAATTGTTACTCTAAGAAGTGACTGATTGGACGGAGAGCTAGGGTGCCAATAAGGAAGTGGTAGTTTGATCAATCAAGATGGTGTAACAAATAACCAGGATGACGGCCGATTCCCATCGCCTACCTGCATCCAGACCTCCATTTCACTGCCTGAGAAAGAGATGGAAGGAGAAAGCGACAGCATCGCCCGGCTTTCACGGGTTCATCTCGTAAAGATATTTCCGGATGGCTTCCAACCGGCCGCCGTTTGAAAAGAGTTATGATTAGTCAAAATCTGTACTAAATAAATTATTTTTTAATAATTTTTTTGACGTGAAATCTATGTCTCTTTAACTCATCATATAAGACAGATCTATATCCGATGACCCAAAAAATTTCAAAATAAAATGAACTGATTCAAAAAATAATTAGACTCAATATTATTAATTGAATCTGATTTTATTTTTTTGAATATTTTTAGATCGTCAGATAAAAATGTACCTTATACGACGAATTAGAAAAATGTGAATCTCACGTCATAAAAATTTTAAAAATAATTTATTTGATACACGCTCTCAGTGATTTGCAATTGACCCAGCGTGTACATTAATTATTTTTATTTGAAAGAGGTGGGATCAAATTAAAAAAAAAAGAAAAAGAGAGAAGAGACGGAAAGCTGTACACATGCCTCCACAGGATGCAAAGAGACGTGTCAATGGATAAGGTAGGCCCTCAACTTTAGTGAGAGGGAAAGCAAAGGGCCGCTATTGTCTGTGCAGAATCGCCCATGGCTCGACACAAAACAAGGACTTGGAGAAAAAAAAAGAAAAGAAAGAACAAGCTGACAAGTTCCTTCATCTTATCAGGATATATAAATATAATTTAATACACACAACTTATCCAATTTGATCCCTCAATCATAGGGAAACGCTCCAGATGTGTTCTTGATGCTGCCTCCCTAAACAATTGTTGGAGTATGGGGACACGGCTTCCTCTCTCTCTCTCTCCCCTCCCTTTTTTTGTTTTTTTGGGAGACATAACAACTGTGTTGACAGAAGTGTGTGGGAGTGGCAGGTGGGACGGCTGAGTATTAAACGTGATCAGAATTGAGAGAGCGTGGTCAAACTCAAAGCACTGGCTTGGCTTGTCCCCGAGGCTGGCCAAGCAGATCTACCTGTATTGTTCAAAAGGTTAGAAGAAGAATGGGCGCACGGAGGAACCCAAACACTCCACCTCCACATGAAACCTGAAGCAAGTACTGTGAAGCTTGCCAAGCTGTGAACAACGATGCAGCATTGTTTTAAAAAGAGATTTTTACATAAAAATCATTGTTAAAAATAAATTTGTAAAAAAACTATTCTTAAAAATACATTAATAGATGTATCACTATGTTAATTCAAATAATACATAAATATCTTTTAAGCATGGTTTTTTATTAAATTTTAACAAAAAATGATATATCTATAAATAAATATGATATTTTTACACAATTTAAATTTACACGGTGATATATCTACCAATGTATTTTCTTGAATATTTTTTTTTTGTGAATTTTCGTTTAACAATAATTTTCATATAAAAAATCCTTTTAAAAACCAGATAGATTGGGACTGGAGACATGGAACCGGTCATAGCTCCATTTCCAATTAACAGATCAGCCAACTTTTAAGCCTTTTTTTCATGTACCGACCACAGAAAAACTGGGACCACATACATTTTTTTAAGGTACCCTTTTCAAAGGCTTACACGGAGTGCTAACAAACCCTGTAACAGCGGACCTGCTGGTGTTAAAAACAGCGACATGGGATCAAGGAAATGGTCAATCAGTTAACAGTTGATTTACAAATGTAGCAACGAAAGGCCCCCCCACTAGGTCCAGTGTTTCAGGGCCACAGTCCACGGTTTCAGCTTTGGTTATGCGCTATCACCAACCTAACAAGCTGTCACAAACCTAACAAGCTGTCCCACTTTGTGATCAAATCGAGAAGGAACAAGAGACCATTAAATTTATACCAAACATCAAAGAATGGAAAAAAGAGGATAAGTAACAGAGAGAGAGAGAGGGGGGGGTTCTATATAAGGGAACCTACCAGAGAGGCTCTGTATACGGGAACCCACAAGATCACCTCACAGAAGAGTGCAGGCACCGAAGCTCACCCAAAGAAGAGGCTGAAGCAATGTTGATTTTGGAATTGGGCATCTGGATTATCCCTTTGACTCTCTTCCTTGCTCCATGCCGAAGATTCACTCTCCTTGTGGCCAAGCTTCAGGAGCTCCATGAAAGCATAGGCACTCGCCATCATGCCGTTCCGAGTGTTTGGAGAGTCCAAGCCTTGACTCTCATTGTGTGATGGTTCTGCAAACTCAACTCCAGCATGCATCTCTGCTGTCTTTGAAGATTGTAAGTAGAAGCATCCATGAACAGGGACCAATTTCTTTCGTTTCCTGACCCGCAGATAAGCATTCCATAGTAATTAAAGCATCCCACACTGCATCACATCTATCTGAAATTCTGCCTGCTATTTGGACGATTTACACTAATTTTCCTTTTGTTAATCCCATTCCTTCAGGGTATGTTTGTTACCGGAAGAACATATAGTCATGGAGTGAAGTGTTTGATGCCCAAATGGAAACCAGAGCGAGCTCTAACTCTGGAAGACCATCCGCCGTCTTTTTTCCTGTAAGCACGTACATGAGCAAAAGTTCAGGAAGATTCGTGTAAATTAAAAATGGGAAGTCTCTTGAGGTTTTAGAGAGTTGCTTTCCCAAAGAAATTAGTATTGAATCTTTCATGGTGTGTGGCAAAGAAAATGCTGTCATAAGTATTGTACAACTTGTAGAAGGAATTTATCTTTCGCTTTTATCATTCTAATGCTCTGCGATTAAAACTAACAAGATTGGATGTATCTCCAACTCTGAGCTGAACTTTTCTGAGTTTTGCAAACCTCTAACGAACACAAAAAGAGTAGAGGTTCCATCATCTGATCCTGACTGTATTCAGCTTCCATCTTCCCAGTTATTGCAGCAAATGCACCATGTTACATAACCTGAAAATTATCTGCCGGGAGTAATATGGCCCTTCTCCATCAGTGATTTTTCTTCTCCTGATATAATTATTTAGGCTTCAGGCATTTGAACTAGTGAACTTCCACGCCTGTGCAGTCCATCAATCCAAAGCTCGGTATCAATGGAATTGAGATACACAGACCACAGAAGCAATCAAATTCACAGACAGGCACACTGACCATCCAATACATCCGGCCCGAGCACAATGGTTACTTAGCATGAATCCTATGCCAAGTTATCAACAACCCTCCGATGAACATCAATGCAGGCGAAGTCTTCTTGATCTTGATATATTCACGATGCACAGGCAATCATTCTTAAAAGTAAGTTTGAATACTCTCCTAAAGGAGAGATTGGACTTCTCACACGGCATTTTCACATTGTAATTCCCTGATGCAACATACGTGATTACAGTATTTGCAAGACAAAAATATCTTGTCTAGGGGAAAACAAGAAGTCTGTGGTGGAGAGTGGACCTGAGCTTGTATGTGGATCTGGTTACCTTTTGAGGAAGTTTTGCAAAAGTTCGCCCAGTCAAACTAGTCCCATTCAGACTTTTATGAGCAGTTGTAGCTCAGGCATTGATGTAGTCGTTGGACTAAATTTCCCCAGAAAGTACCAGTAGTTTGGTCCATGCTTCATTACATATGTTGCATTTCTTATACGTAAATGAACATAGTCTTTTCCACAGTGTCTCTTTGTATCTAAAATATTCATGGCAATGCACATAGCCAGCAATTCTAAACCCTTCACTTCCAAGGATTGTGTACATGCTCCATGTGTCCAGTTTGAGCAAGGATATCAGATCCTTTATCCAGGGAAATTGGAAAGGCAAAGATAAGTGCATGATCAACGTAAATGGATGTCTCTCTTTCCAGAAAAACCAATTCACTCTTCATGGTATCACTTTTACCCAAGGACCCTCGAGTTTATCCTTTTCCACTTCGAATTGCATTTTCACCTATATCTGAAGCAAATTGAAAAAAAGAAAAAATTATATCAGAAATTTCAGAAAGTATGATGTCTCAATCACAACAGTAAGTTGCTTCTTCTTGTGCACATTTATGAATTTCAGAAAGGAATCTAAAGCTGGACAAGAAGAAATTTGAGATAAACGCTTCATTGTCTCAACATGAAATAAAGCCAAAGCTTCATTGTCTCAACATGAAATAAAGCCAACGCAATCTCTAAAATCTCAGAGAAACTAAGAAATCTAGTGGTATTCAGTATTGAAAGTCATTTACAGGAAGGAAAATGGCCAAAGACAACTAAATTTTGCATGGACCTGGATAAAACTAAAGTTGCATAGTATGTACATGTTACATTCAACAGCCAATAACGGGAAAACTCTTGCCTTATTATAACATGATTATACAGGCAAAAATTTACCATGCAAAGTCCTATTCGGAAGAACATCTCTTGTGAAGTAGGATAATTTCCTAGAAAACTAATTAAAACAATTATCTCAAGTGGTTCAGCAGATCCCACCTAGTTAGCAGATAATAAGAGATTATGATATACTCCATACCAACTTCTTCTCAAAAGAAATGGAGCATAAATTCAATGCTGTACCACTGGACAGGAAAGATGGACATGCATAAACATCAGTATGTTCAGTTATTTTGTACAAGTCCATAAAGTGCTTGTCCCATGGTTCTCAAATGTCAATCATACCGCCTAGTAAAACCGAAGTTTGTTTTAGTCCAGGATAACTGTGTAGTATCAAGTTCAAAATGAAAGAGTAACTCATTTATTGTATGGATTTAATTTTGTGTTAACATCAAGGGTAGAGAGGCACACAATAACTTTGTTTTTCTTTTATATCATGGAAGTGTGGCTTCTACACCTTATAATTAACAAGTGTAACCACTTACAACTGAACCTTTGAAACGGAGGGAAAAACATCAACGATTTCCAAGATATGCATACTCCTCTTCTTGATCCTGGAGAAGACTGTTAAGATTTAAATGCAGTGCCCCTCTTCTTTTAAGACCATCTGCATCTAATTGAATAAGAGTTGCCAACATATAACAAGGAAAGATGGATCCTCCAAAGCACATGGCTGTCAAAGAAGGCAATCTGCTTCCTCAATCAGGTTTTATGTGAGAAAGCAATAACTGTACTACACTAAAAAGATTAAATTCTCATTCACTTTCTACAATGAATTGACACTAAGAATTACAGCTACTGAATTGTCAAAAGCTCAGAAATGATTTAGTGTAGAAACAAACTTCCCCGCCCTCAAACACACATGCCCCCCTCTCCCCAACAAAAGAAAGAAAGAAAGAAAGAAGGCTCCACGCAGAGGAATCCTATCCTCCTCAGAAAAGCAAAAGTATAATGCCCTAAGTGTAAAGTTAATAATTAAATCTGATGTGAACACAAACTGAAACTCACCTCATATCAACAGCCGCTGAAGCTGTATATTCTTCTCCTAGCAAGAGCTGAACCAACATCAATCTGCAGATGATATTAGGGATTAATTCCTAAACTTTAATGTTGTAAGATCCTTACACAGGCTTCAGATTAATAAATAAACAATAGTTTGATTTATTATCACACCTTTTACATGAGCATGTCCATATGGAAACACATGTCCTTGAATGCAGGTGACCTGCTGACTGACTACCGAGCTTAATATCTGAATTCAGTGTATTTGTCATGGGAAGAAGGTAGGTTGCAGTGACAGGGAGGTTATCGTGAAGTCTGACCGCCTTTCTCTAGCCTATTGTGGAACACCAAAAAGAACGCCCCAACAACTTTCGATGGCCACCATCACCTTTCTCCCCTTGCATAATCCTCTCACCACCTCTTCCCAGGTAGAGGTCTCCGGGTTGAAATGCTTCTGGAGCATAACTTCCACAACTATAGCTGCACCAGTGGCTCTTCCCTTTTTGAACATTCTCACAGCTAAACCCTCGAGGAATTCTAGTCCCTTCACCCCTTTGCCTTCTTCCAGACTCACCAGGAAGATGTTACATGTGACCCTGTCTGGATCACACCCCCGGTCTAGCATCTGGCCCAACAGCATGAGCGCACGGGCCATATCGCCACACTTGCACAACCCACTGAAGAGGATGTTGTACGTGACAACATCCGGCTCCGGCTCTCCGTGGGCCACCATATCATTGAACAGCCTCATCCCTGCGTCTAGCCGGCCGGATTGGCATAGGCCCCTTATCATGGCCCCGTACGCAACCACGTCAGGCAAGCATCCTTCACTCAGCATTCGCTTCCACACCATCATGCCCTCCCTAACCCTTCCACCTTCACAGAGGCCATGTATCAGCGTGCTGTAGCTCACCTCGTTGGGCCGGCAGCCGCCGCCAATCATCTTCTCCATGTCGCAAGCGCGCGCTCGCACCTGCCTCCTTTGAAGTAAGCCCTCATCAGCGTGCTGTAGGTGTAGACGTTGGGCTTGCAACCCTCTGCGGCCATCGCCAGGAGAACCTCTTCTGCCGCCTCAATTTTATCTCCCCTGCATAGCCCATCAACAAGGCACGTGTAGAGTATGGTGTTAGGCTTCACTCCCTTTGCCTTCATGGCCGCCCATAACCTCACTGCCTCACCTGGCCTCCCGGACTTGAACAAGCCGTCGAGCAGGGACGAATAGATGAACTTGTTTGTGCAGAACCCTTCGGCCTCCATGGCTCCCACCAACCTCTCTGCATCACATGCCCGCCCGGACTTGACGAGCCCGTCCACGATAGTCCCATAGGTAATCTCATTCGGAGTCCGCCCACTCTTCACCATCCGCTCCAGCAGTTCGATGGCGGAATCCAAGTTCCCCTTCAGGCAAAGGCCATGTATCAAGGTGTTGTAGGTGGCCTCGGTGGGTGGGCAGCCCTTGAGGGCCATGTTGCGGGTGAGGTTGGCAGCGCGCCGGAGGTCTCCCCGAAGGCAGAGAGCGCGGAGGAGAGTGTTGAAGGTCACCGCCGTGGGAGGGCAGCCCTCCACCTGCATCTCGTCGAGCAGGCTCACGGCCTGGTCGAGCTGCCCCTCCCGACACAGACCATCCATGAGGGTGGAGTACGTGAAGGCGTCCGGTCGGCAGCCGCGGCTCGGCAGCTCGCGGAACAGCTCGACCGCGCGGTCGAGGGAGCGGCAGCGGCAGAGGCACTTGAGGAGGAGGTTGTAGGTGAGGAGATTGGGGGTGATGCCGCCGCCGGCACCGGCCACGTGGGCGTGGAAGGCGAGGGCCTCGTCGAAGAGAGCAGAGGAGACAAGCGCGTTCAGGGCGGAGTTGAAGGAGCGGACGGTGGGGGCGCACCCGAACTCCCGGAGCATTCGGTCGAACAGGTGGCGGGCGCGTTGGGGGAGGCGGAGGCGCGCGCAGGCGCGGAAGGCGGGGATGAAAAGGCTCTCTGGGAAGCTCCTGCCATCGCGCTTCATGCGGTGGAGGAGGCGGTCGATGGCGGCGAAATCGCCAGCGTCGGCGTAGGTGCGGGCCAGGGAGAGGAATGTGGCATCGCCCTGGGTGTAGCGCCCGGATCTCCGCGGCGACTCGAACACTTGGTCGGCGATGGGAGGATGAGGAGGCGAAGGGGCGGCAGCGCCCCCCGGGGGTTCGTCCTCCGCCATCGCCTCGGCGGGGGGAGAGCAGGAGGAGGAAGACGAAGGATGGGAGCTGGAGAAGCGAGGCGGTGGCATGGGAGACGAGGAAAGAAGGGGTCTTCTGCATCTGCGGAGGCTGGCGTAGTGGGAACGGTGGGCACGTGGCATTTCAGCGCGGGGTCGTAATGCGCCCACTCCGTTTCAAATCTGATGGTTTTTATAGCGGTGTGTGTGTGTGTGTGTGTGTGTGTGTGTGGAAGGGGGATTGTGGAAGAGCGGAGACTGACGAGCTTTGAGTGGTCGTACCAAAATAGCAGAGTAACAGACGATTTGCCATCGGAATAAGCACGAGAATAAAATAGTAGACTTAGGGGCAGTTTGATGTGTTGTAAGGTAACGTGAAACGTTTGTTTTAAGATTTATGAAAATCAAATTTATACTTTTAAAATTACCTTTTGTTTCTGAATGGCTTTATTAGACTGAAAACCGAAGCCGATTAAAAAGAGTCCCGTGTACATCAATCGGTTTTGAAACTCAACTGTCTGTAATATTCTAAACATAAGAAAAATATTGCGAAATGATTCACAGCAATCCCAACACGAGAAAAATGCCGCTTTATAATGTGTTTATAATATTTTTTAGTATTTTATAACACACCAAACCGGCCTTTAAATAACATAGTTGACAAACAGTAATAATAAAAAAGGTGAGGTACCAAACATTTCATTACTCAAGTTTTTATATTATTTCATGATACATCGGCTAGAGTGAAAAATACAAAGGCACAATGCGCTTGAACTTAACAGTAAAAGAAGCACAGTTGAATCAACATGGACTCATATTAATGAGCCGCCCGCCTTGTGACCGACAGACCCGTTTCAAGAACACTCCAAAAGTTTGGTGCCGTGTGGTTGTCTGTCCAGCAATGGGCTTGACCGCTCAGTTGAGTTGCCATTACATAGCTTCAATGGTCCACTCTGGTCCACCAATTGGGTTGCCTTCACATTTGTCATTCAATCACACACACCCACTGCTCCAAGTGCATTTATGATCCATGAATGCAAGACCTGTCAGTTGGGACACACGTTTTAACTTTTCATATCTAAACGAGACATACTCATCTTTTCGTAGTTTTTTTATTCCTGAGAAAGGTCCGTGCCCATGGACGGTTGTTGCTTGGAAATCCAAGAACTTACATAATCAGTGATGAACCTGAGAAAACCAAGATAGAATCACCGTTCAAATACTCCAGACGGGCAGGGCAGATCTTACAAGATGAAAGTTTCGAAACGAAGGAGGGTTTTCTCATTGGTGACTACACCTGCCCCTGTTGCAGAACACCACAGGGAAAGAGGGTGAGCGAGGATTGGGATATCGTCCTGCCGTAGTTCATAAAGTTAAAAGTATGTATGCGCTAATAAAATTTGTTAAATCAGCATATCATCTTAATGCATTCTTCCATTGTGGTAAGTCTGGTCATGTATCACATGCATGTAAGTATAGTAGGTCATCCCCTGCATCATTCAAACCTATGCAGAAGTAAGAACTGCGGCCTAAAACTTACAACTAGATCAGTCCAAAAGCGGATATATATATAAGAATAAATGATAAAGTTCTAAAGTCATATGTTAACTTTAAATCTCATTAGTATAAGTCAGCTCTGCGAGAATGGACATGAGGTAGCATTCATCGAGCAAGTGTGCAGAATCAAGAATGCCAAGACCAAGAACGTCAAGTTCTATGCCCATCACCAAGGAAATCGGTATGGTCTGTGTCTGGATGAAGTCAAAGGAGCAAACATCTGCCTGATGACCAAGGCAAACCAATACATTGAGCTATGGCATAGAAGACTAGGTCATACAAACTACTTAGTTTTGCAGTCACGTCTAGTGCAACTTCTGATGGCCTTACATGATGATTTTGAGTCTGTTAGAGCATCTCTTTTGTGTCGTTCTCCACTTCCGACAGTAGATGAGGCATTATCTGAACTCTTGACTAAAGAAACCCGAAAAATCCCCTCTGGCATTCTTGATGAACACAACACTGTGTTTACTGCTTGACATCTACCCAAAAACTCCTTCGAGTAGATAAACATGATGAAACTTCGATGTAATTACTGTCATGATTTGAGACACATGAAATATAATTGTCCGAGAAAGAAGAACAAACCTCAGCACAAGTCCTTCACTTCGAGACAAGCAACTGTTGCCGCTGCTCCCTCTGATTTTAAGTCTAGTAATGTGACCTATTATATTGTAGCAGATGTCTAGGAAATTATCAACAAGGCCATGTCTACACTCGGTAACTACCTTGCCACTGCTTTGTCTGTCACATCAGGTATCTCTACTTGGTTCATTGACTCTTGGTTCATTGACTCTTAGTTCAATGACTCTGGAGCTTCTAATCATATGTCCTTTGATTCTAGTCTCTATTCTAATTTCACTCCACTTTCTCAACCTCCGTTAATTCATATTGCTAATGGATCTATCTTATAACTTCATAGTCTTGGCCATGTTCATACACCTCAAAACATATGCATTCCATCTGTCTATTATATCCCTACTCTCTTAATGAACTTGTTATTGGTCAATTATATGACTTTGGCTTTTCTATTCTGTTCATGTCTTCTGGTTGCACCGTGCAAGATCTGAAAATCAGGAAGACAACTGAGACGGGCCGTAAGGTTGACAGACTGTTTGAACTTCAGAACCTCCGCATCCCGAATGTACAAATAGTTGCTACTGGTCCATCTCTCTCCCCATTTTCCTTATGGCACTCTCGTTTAGGCCATATCTCTTCATCTAGGTTGAAAATTCTAATCTCTTCTGGACAACTTGGATCTATTTATGTTGAACAGTTAAACTATGTTGGATGTCAGCTTGCTAAAATGTCTGCTTTGCCATTTAATAAAGTGATACTATTCCTTTTGCACCATTTGATTTAGTGCATTTACACATATGGGGACCTACTTCCGAACCCATAACGACTAGTGCACGCTATTATGTAATCTTTGTGGATGACTACTCATGATTCATATAGCTATACATGATGAAATTTTGTTTGGAATTATTAGAAATTTATCAAAGTTTGTCAACATGATCCATACACAGTTCAATAAAACAATCAAGGTCTTCTGTTCTGACTGGGGATATATTTCTAGCAATTGTCATAAATTTATTGCATCCCAAGATACACTATCACAATTATCTTGTCCACATTACACATACCCTTCAACAAAATAGGATTGCTAAAAGAAAACATTGGCATATCATGGAAACCACTCGAGCTCTCCTTTTGCCAGCCATTGTCCCAAAAAGATTTTGGGGGGAAGCCACTCTCACTTTCATCTATCTCATCAACAGAATGCCCTCACCTGTAATTCAATATATCTATCCTTTTATAAAATTATATGGAATACAAACCTGACTACTCTGAACTTCAAATGTTTGGAAGTACTTCTTTTGTTTCTTCCCAGTCAAGATTTCCCTTAGCATGGTTTGCCAAATTATGTTATACTATCATTGCCTTTTGTTCAATCCCATACCCAAGGAATTACACAAGGGTTGACTTTTGACGACAACTTGCTCCGTTCTTGACAGGGAAGCACAATACAAGTACTTCGAAGCACTCGAAGTTCGGAGTAGTCATATTGTATTCCATATAATGTTTCAAAAGGACAGATATCCCGAATTACAGGTGAGGACATTTTTTTGATGAGATAGATGGAAGTGAGAGTGACTTCCCCCCAAAATCTTTTTAGGACAGTGGTTGACAAAAAGAGAGCTCAAGTGGTTTCCGAGATATGCTGGTGTTTTCTTTTAGCAATCTCATTTTGTTGAGGGGTATGCGAGCAAGACAATTGTGGTAGTGTACTTTGGGATGCAAATAACTTGCGAAAATTACTAGAAATATATTTCTCCTAGACAGAACGAAAGACCTTGATTATTTTATTGAACTGTGTATAGATCATGTTGACAAACTTTTGATACATTTATAATAATTTCGAATGCAATTTCATCAAGTATAGCCTGCGAATCGTGAGTAGCTATCCATAAAAGGGTATCGATGATATGATCCCACTACTCAAAGATTACAGACTTCTAGACATGTATTCTGGGAACACATTCCATGTTATGCACTACCCAAACATGACCAATCTAACTCCTCTACTCCTGGAAATCTTCTTAGACTGTTCTCCAAAGAAACTCTTGTTGGTAAGAATATTCCACAATCTTATCTCCCAACGCTGAGGTGCCCCCTGAGCCTCCTTTAGTGCCTAACTCCAATTCCTCAGATCGATTGACAGATCCAAGACCAGCTCAACCAGAAAGTTTAGAACTCTGTCAGTATCCCTTACAGGTATGAGAGCCATCTGTTCATATCTGTGATTGTCATTGTTATTTTTCTGCTCTTTTCACTGTTCACGAATCGTCCTCCTCTCTTGAGGCATCCTCTGATCTCCTCTGGCAGGAAGCTATGAAAGGAGAGTTAGATGCTCTTCAAAAATAACAGACTTGGGGCCTTGTTCTGTTACCACTTGAAAAATCTGCTATTGGCTATAAGTGGGTCTACAAAATTAAGACCAAATATGACATATCAGTCGAATGCTACAAAGCACGTCTTGTTGCCAAAGGATATAGTCAGGAATATGGAATTGACTGCGAAGAAACATTTGCTCCAGTTGCTCGGAAGATTACAGTTCAACTCCTTATTGCCATTGCTTCAGTAAGCAGGTGGCCACTTCATCCAATGGATGTGAAAAATACCTTTTTGAATAGAGATTTATAGGAGGAGGTATATGTGGCACCACCACCAGGATACTCACATCCACCAAATACTGTTTGTCAACTTCGTTGAGCCTTGTGTGGCCTCAAGTAGGCTCCCTGAGCATGATTTGTCAAATTATGTTCTACTATTATTGCCTTTGGTTTCTCTCAAAGTTCTCATGACTCTACTCTATTTGTACACCAATATGAGAATGGGGTTGCCATATTGCTTATTTATGTTGATGATATGATAATAATTGGTGATGATTCCGTTGCTATACACAGAGTCAAAATGTTTCTTTACACTAAATTTGAAATGAAGGATTTAGGCTATCTCCGATACTTCTTGGTCATTGAAGTAACTGTCACACCTGGAGAATATATTTTGTCACAAGCTAAGCATATCTCTGATCTGATATGCAGAGCTGACATATCTGACAATAAAATAATTTATACTCCACTAGAATTGAATGTCAAGATGCACTCTACTGATGGAGACCCACTGAAAAATCCAGAACTCTATCGAGTTTTGGTCGGTGGTCTTGTCTATTTGACTGTCACACGTCTAGATATCACATATGTTGTCTATGTGGTGAGTCAATTTAAGGCCACACTCGGTCCCCTCACTATGTTGTTGTTCTTCGTATTCTGTGATATCTTCGAGGCATTATGTTCCATGGACTACTATTTTCTCATTCTTCCTCTTTAACACTTTGTGCTTATTTCGATTCAAACTAGGTAGGCAATATCATTGATCAACACTCTACCACAGACTTTTGCATATTTCTGGGTGATTCTTTAATCTCTTGGTGAAGTAAGAAGCTATCTATTGTGTCTCGCTCTAGCAGTGAGGCCAATATCGCGCTTTGGCAGACACCACCTCAGAAATTGTGGCTCAGGTGACTTCTATAAGACTTAAATATTCATGTTGATAGTCTCACTCCACTCTTCTTTGACAACAAGAGTGCTATTCGGATTAGTCATAATGAAATATTTCATGAGCGCACCAAACATATTAAAATTGATTGTCACTCTGTGCGACATCATTTTCGCCAAAAAGGCACTTCTTTTGCTATATGATTTCTGAACATCAATTAGCTGACTTACTCACCAACGCTCGTCCATCTATAAGGCTCCAATTTTTATTATCCAAACTTATGATAGTTTCTCACTCACCATCTTTTAAGTTTGAAGGGGGTGTTAAAGAAAAGAAAGAAAATTCACGCCCTGTTTTCCTCTTTCCTTGGAGTCAATCCTCCTTCCTCGGGTCGATCCTGGTGTATATGGAATTTCTCCTCTTTTCCTCTTACCGTGGACAGCCCTGACTGTTCTTTGGTTCCCTTCTAACTTGTATATATGCATGTAATGTGAATACAATACAACATTGCGTTTTGCTCTCCCTCTTGTTCCCTTTTGGTTATTTCATCTATTATAAAAACTAAACTGTCTAAGATAATTTAAGAAAATATATAAAAAATAGATGAAAACTAATCTTCTTCTTGTTATAAAAAATAGATAATTATTTTTTTACTCAAATTAAATTTTCTGATTTACTCGAGAATAACTCGTTGTACCTCGAATATCTCATCCATGTTATCAAAATCAGTCAGCTGTAATAAGGCGAATAATTCACAGCGTACTCGTAGTTTAGTGAATCAGATATTATTGCCCCCAAAACCTAACAGGCATATGCCTAGACAGACAAAGACCTGACAATCTTATTGGATGTTCAGGTAAAGAGGTCGAATTTTTGGGTCTCATATTGTTAAAATAGTCTCGCACTGATTAAAAAGACAAATCAAAGCGTGCTTAAAATACATTCATAAAGAATTTTAAAATTCACAAAAATCATTAAGGGCTTGAGCTGACATGAGATACCCCACTGGAGAGGGGAATAGGTGACGGGAGAACAAACTGATGCTCCAGAAAACATGTCTCAACGCCTCTGGAGAGTGACTTCCCAGAGACGCCTACACGCGCAACCCCCGACGGACGTCAGAGCGGAGCAACCATTCGGGCCACCCCCACTGGAGAGGGGCAACCAGTCTGTTTTTAAGTCTGTTGCCAACTACTCTCCGGGTGGCTACCAGCGGAGACTTTGGGCTCCAATTTTTAACTGCCTCAAGTTCAGCCATTCCGTATCTTTCAGTTTCTTGGTGCAAAGGAGAGGCATCCCACTACTCTGTTGTCTATATGCTAAGAAAGGAATTCATAAAAAAGGAATGCAGACTTTGTATCCAAGGCTTCTTCTTTGCATCACTTTCTTTGCCCTTTAAACTTTAATAAAAGACACGGGACTTGGAGAGGAAAACACCAAAGTGAAGGAAGGAAGTATGAATAAGAAGTCCATATGCTACCGATGATGCACACTTCATCCTTATCATCATCATCACATTGTGATCACCTTTGTCAAATATTTTCACGTTTGTCGGCCGGTCCGTAGTCGACGCATCGACCTCTTTAAGCGCATATGGTGGACGTTTGTCTCCGGGAGGAAGATCCTACCGAAATTACCCAAGAAAAAAAAGTTATACCCTTACTCTATTACACGAATATCCTTCTTATAATAGCGTGACTTACAGATACCCCCTTCACAAGATGTCATCGTGACATATTTTACTCTCAAAAGGGTATGCATACAATTATAGTTTTAGGAGATATTCTTTTACATAGATAAAAATTTATCAGGATTATCAACCTTAAAATCTCCAAAGAGAACACCCACATTTTTTTTCCGTCCTCGTGATACCATCCAACAGATCGAAGATCAGATACGCTTCACCGAGTGGCATTTCTTCCCTCAATGAGTCGCATTCACACGGTCAATTTTGGTCGAACTTGAGACAACTCTCGAGCCCAATCCCCACCATGTACTCCTTGGAAATAGACGGTGGGAGTGGCACAAAGCCGACATCACGATCTTAACAAATTTCACTTGGGATGTGTTTGTTTCGTAGTGAAACACAGTAAAATTTAATATTTTTTGCTTTACAATATTCTTTGTTCTTTATTTGATTATAAAATAATGTAAATGGGGTTACTCGGACCCACGTGACATTAAGATTCTCTAGTTTCAACCGACGGTCTATATCCGTCGAGAATTTATACTAGAGAAAAAATAAGTTGAAATCACGATAAAATATCTTGTTTCATTCTATGATCAATCAAAAGTATTTTTATTTAAAAATTAAAAATATATACTAATTTTAAAACTGATGATTCTAAAATCAAAAAATTACGTACATAAAGACACACAGTACCTTAATATGCAAATCTTTATATTGTAGATCAACGATTGAGACTTACTCATCTGTCGTCGAGATTTGTCGAATCAGTTTGGTACAAGACGTACAGTTCATATTGATCGGTATGATCCGTCTATAATATATAACTAGTACGTAATCTATATTTTTTAAATATTATATATATATTATTTTATATCAAATATGATTTTATAGATAATTTAGTTAAGAATCTTCTTTTTTTTGAAAGACTAAGACTTGAGTTTAAAACATATTAATAATATTATTTTCTTACAATTTTTATTTTTTTTAAAAATAAATAAATAATAAATGATATTTATGAGATTTGAACTCTTTATCTCGCATGTAATTAACACACTTATTAATAATTAAATCACATATAATATTTTATTATATTTTTAAATAATATATATTTATTAAATAATTTTTTAATATTAAAATCGTATGATACGGAGTGATAGATACCGTATCTTATCATGTCGGTATAAAATCAGTATCGGATCGACAAACTTTGTCATCATACTATTTACTGCCAACCCCTCCCCCCTTCAAGTATTTTTCAGCAAACAAAACTGTCCCATATTTTACCGCACCGTCGACAAGAAAAATCTGATCGTCGGACCAATTAGGACACGGAAAGACTCCGATCCATGCTGACAACTCTGCCATGGCGCCACGTGAGTAAGAGCCGCTGCGCCACGTTGTCCACAGCTAGGGGCCCACATACCACCACGCGGTGGCAAGCACAGTGATGGCAGAAGCAGCAGCGGTAGAGCAGGCGCCGGCTCCCGAGAAAAGGAATCTCCTTTCATCGCCCTTGTTTTTTTTTTCCGCTCCTCTCCGTCACCGAGCCCACGCCCGGGGGGGTTCCTTCCCTACACGGCATTCCCCCGCCCTCCCGGCTTCTCCCCACGCTAGGGTTTGCAGTTGTCGTTTCTACCCACTCCCCCTTATCCCCCTCGAGATCCGTATACCTTGCTTCTACCTCGACCCATCAGATCTGGAAAAACGGTCGTGTCCACAGCAACGACAGGACAGCTCTTTAAGCCCAGAGCGGCTGCGACCGGGTTTCTCCTGCTATCCTTTCCTCTGTGTGGGTGCTCAGCTCGCCACTCCTGTCCTTTCGTTAGCGCAAGGGGCCAAAATGGGGGAGACCCATTAAGCCGCTGCTGCTCTGGGCTCGCCGGGGCGGTCATTTCGTTGGGGGAGGGGGGAGGGGGGGAGTTGCAGGGGAGTGGGGGGGGGGGATGGGTGTCGGCCATGGCGTCCGTGTCCTGCTCGGCGTGGTGTCCCCCTTCCTTGCTGTGGTGCTCCTCTTCTTCGCAATGTACCGATGCCGCAACCGGTCGCTGGCGGGTGACGAGGAGGGCGGAGGCGGGTGGCGGAAGTGGAGGTTGAGGAGGAGGAGGAGGAGGGGGCTGTCGTCGAGGGGCGATGGGGAGGGGGAGGAGGCCGCGGAGGAGGAGGCGGAGGCGGAGGAGCTGTTGAGCTTCCCGGGAGGGGAGGATCTGACGGTGCACGCCATCCTGGACGCCCCCGGTGAGGTGGTGGGCAAGTCCGGGTACGGCACCCTGTACAAGGCCTGCGTGGGCGGCGGGGGGCGTGGGGGGTCGCTGATGCTGCTGCGGTTTGTCCGGCCGGCGTGCACGGGGAGGACGGGGGAGATCCTACCGGCGGTGCGGCTGCTGGGGCAGGTGCGACACCCCAACCTGGTCCCCCTGCGGGCGCTCTACGTGGGGCCGCGGGGAGAGAAGCTCCTTGTCCACCCCTTCTTCACCGCCGGAAACCTCTCCAACTTCTTAACGGGTGAGTCATATAGTCTCTCAGAAGAAGCAAGAATGGCTAAAAATCGATTTTTTCTGCCATGTTTTCTTCTTCTCCTGTTCATGTCCTAGCAGTTGCCTTAGGCTGTCAAATTTAAGTTCATTTTGTTGTTTGAGATATTCTTGGCCATTCTTTCCTGTTCCTGTCTGCTAAAATGTAAAACGAGGGTATTCACTGTTCATAAGGAGATTGGGCATTGATTTCTGGGTTTTGAGCAATTTGCATTTTTAAAATGTTCCTTTTTGCTCGAAACGTGATTCAGGAAAAGGCTGTATAGTATGATCACCAGATTTTTCTGCAATGAGTGTAAAAGAATTCAGTTTATTTAGTTAAAGTCCCTGGTTTCAACCTTTCCATTTTTCAGGGCTCCATGTTTCCCTAATCACTGTTCAATCTCAGTGCTCCACCTTGCCATGGTAGCTGATCATATTTATCTTGATGAAGAAAGGTTAAGCCCTTTCTGGCCCACCTTTAGTCTATTAAGGCAACTTACCACTGCACAACTCTGAACTTGAGCCCCACAGGCTGCCTTAAGGCTTCACTTTTTTCCCCCATCCCCATGATTTCTTCTCTCCTTTATGGTACAGCCTTTTCCTGTCACACTTTTCTTTGTTTAACCTTGAACAAGGGATCTACAGGAAAACACCCCCTTCAAAAGTTCAAATCACCATTTCTCCCTTCTCCCTCTAACCTCAATTCTTTTGGTGGGGAGCATCTTATCTGCAGATGGGAATGTGGACTCCTACAAGTGGGAGGTCATCCACAAGCTGGCAGTCGGCGTCGCCGAGGGCCTGGACCATCTCCACAATGGGCTGCAGAAGCCCATTGTCCATGGCAACCTCAAGTCCAAGAACGTCCTGCTCGATGCCGATTGCCAGCCCCGGCTGTCAGATTTCGGCCTCCACCTCCTGCTGAACCCGAGCTCCGGGCAGGAGATGCTTGAGGCCTCCGCCGCCGAGGGCTACAAGGCGCCGGAGCTGATCAAGATGAGGGACGCCAGCAAGGAGAGCGACATCTACAGCTTGGGTGTCATCTTGCTCGAATTGGCCACCAGAAAGGAACCCGGCAGCAGTGAGCTGCTCACCGCCCGGGATCTCCGGGTGCCGAACACCGTCCGAAACCCACTGTTCGACCGCAAAGCATCGGAGTTACTGAGCCCCGAGCTCCTCAGGCAATGCAGGAAGCAGAATTGTGTCACAGAAGAAGGCTTGCTCGCATTCTATCAGCTGGCAATGTCTTGTTGCTTGCCCTCCCCACTGCTGAGGCCGGACATCAAACACGTTCTCCGGAAGCTCGAAGAGCTCGGCCGCCGGTTCCGATGCCCAGAAGCCGCGCATTCCTGAGCTGGGGGACCCAATTCTCCGCACATCGCACCAACGAGAATGACAACATGAGTCAAGAACCGGGAGGAAAAGGGTGGAATATGTGGTGGTTGGCAGTGGGGCAGCTCAGCTTTATGCTTGTTTCACAGGATGAAAACTCTTGCTTAAGCGCAGCTTAGCAGAATAGGCATGGCTGTGAGCTTCTGGGGTGGAATTTTCGGCAAACCGGACTCGTTGGGGGTTGTTGAGCTGCGGGGGTCCATGTTGTGACGGTGGTGGTGGTGGGCTCTGGCGGTGCAGTATAATCCAATGGAACCCGTGCTGCAGAGATCAAGGGATTCCACTGCTGGGTCCTGCAGCATATCTACCAACCATTATACTAATGGCCAGTGTGTGATCCCAACGGGAATGTGAGGGGGAAACGCCCTGTTGGGCAACTGCGACAGATCCGTCAGTAGCAGTGTAGCAAGGGGGGGGGGGGGGGGTGCTGGCTCTGCAAGTCGTCTGTACAGATAGGATCCACCCACTTGGTTACTGGAAAGATTGTCCCTTTTGGGGATGTTAGTTGTGTCACTATTAACCAATGGCTTTTGTTTGTATAGAAGAAAGAGAAAGATTAAAAAGTTGCAAATCAACAGGGGGCAGGGGTGAGTTCCTCATTTGCCATATCAAGGTTGTTCCTTTCTATCTGTTTTATCGTAGGGGAGAAAGTGATCTTAGATTTGTGCTGCTCTTGGTGTTTGTTTCTTGAAAGCTCTGGCTTCTTCCTCATGTGGTTGCACTTAGCCAGCGGTCTGAAAGTGCATTAGATTGAAATGGTGGACAACGGAGACTGTCATGGGGCGGTCCTCCTCCCCGAAACGAAGCATGACCACAGGCAGAACGGTCAAAACTTCTTGGGTCCCCCCCCCCTTCCAAAGGTACCCTTTTATAAAAATATGTATATTTTTGTTGAAATTAAAATCACAAGAGCTATGTTTTGTATCAGGTGTATGCATCAAATATCGAGAGGGACGTGCAGACATGAGAAAATTTAAAAACAAGATAGGAAGACACAGAAATTACATAAACATAAGTGAATTAGTGTGTAATTATGCACATATCTAATAAAATAGGATTATTGAAATTGTTAAAGGATAAATTTTATGAGGGTGTTTTGTATGGAAATCATTGTTCAGGTGAAAATTGTAAGTTTATCATCCTTATATTTGTATTTGCACTTATGTCATTAAAAATATCAATATTGTGTAAAATGATCACAGAATAATTTTTTATATTATTGTAAAGGATTTTTGCATATACACATGTATAAATTTATGTATTTATAAATGAATCTCTCGTAGATTTATTATCACAGATAATCCTAATATAACTCGAATATTTGGGGATTATTTCTGTTTGTTTAGTTAGGCTGAAGTATGGGTTAAGTGGTACAATGACTAATGTACTCTGTGTGTGTGTGTGTGTGTTGAGTTATACACCTGTCATAATTTTTGTTTGTTTAACTACGGTGAAGTATGGGTTAAGTGATACAATGACTAATCCACTCTCTCTCTCTCTCTCTCTCTCTCTCTGTGAGTTATACATTCTTAGGATTATAGTATTAATACAAAAAATAAATATTAAAAATGTGAAAAATAATGAAAGGAGAAAGGGAGAGTTAGAGACGGCAAAGAGAAAGAGAGTCTTGAGACTCTGAAAAATTAAAATCTGACATTTTAATATAGGTTTGTACCTGTATTACATTTATTATGCCCCTGTTTTTATTAAATCTTTACTATAAATGCAATGTTTGTAGTAATATCAAAATTAATAGTGATATGACTATTGTAACCAAATACCTGTCAAGATAATTCTCTACTTTTTAATTTTGTCTCTTGTTCGAATTTGTCCTGTCTCTGTGTCTTTTAAGAGCAGGTCCTCGGTGGCCCTTGATACAACCCCTTATCATGCACGGTACTCTTTTTGTAAAGAAAGAAGGCCAAAAACACAGAGAAAGTGCAGCGGTACTGAAAATATATTAAATGGGTTTGTCTGGGAACCCATTCAATGCAGTGGGCTCTCTCTCTAATTAGGATCATGATCCCACAAATTTGACAAAAATGATTAGATGTACCTTCCGTTTATGATGAGGCAAGTGGCGTCGTCCTGAGGGGGGGTATTTGGTAGAACACAAGAAGGTTTCTAAATTTTGACTCATCTGTGTACTCGGGAAAGGAAGAAGATCAGAATTAATGGGGATTGGAGATTCCTCTTCAAGAGAATCAAGACTAGTTTATTTCTGCAAGCTCGTCCTCACACAGACACCCAACTTTGTCCTGGAGAATAACTACAAGGATTACCGTGCGTAATTGCAGTCATGGGCATTGCACATCTTTTTATTTTTTATTTTTTTTAATTTTTTAAGTGATCTTCGTGTCAAATTAATGTCTACATTTTACGTGACGTGAGAATCACATAAAAATAAAATATATACCTTATAAATATTAAAAATAAGTTATTTTTATTATTTATAAAGGCACATCCCATCCGATGTTGGATATTGACGTGATCGACACATCAAACTTGAGAGTCGAGAGTCATCCGAGAAGAATAAAAAAAATTATGTGCAACATTATCCATGCGCATAATTACGCGGGGACATTGGGCAAAGCATCGCTCTTGGTTATTAGAGCTCAAGGGAGCTGCGCACTATTGGCAATGAAAATTTAATGGGGTTTTTACATGAAAATTATTATTAAAGATGAATTTGTAAAAAAATTATTCTTAAAAATATATTAGCAGACGTATCACTATATTAATTTAAATAGTACATAGATACTATTTAAACGTGACTATTTTACAAATTATTAGTAAAAAGAGGCGATATGTATACAAATAAATATGATATTTTTACATAATTTAGATTTATACAGTAATATACTTGTTAATATATTTTGAAGAATATTTTTTTTATAAATTAATCTCTAACAATTATTTTTATGTAAGAATCCTAATTTAATTTAATTTAACTCTCTTGTTCTCCACTCCATTGATGCCTTTATGGTTCCCTGTCTTGTTGCAAGACAGATTTGATAGCATTTTGGCCCCGTTCGGGCCTCGATATTATTATATGGAGACATCGGCTTGGATCTGATCTCGTGTCGCGTGTGCGCTCGTTCATCTTCTTTGTGGGGGTGTGAATGTTCCCTTGCAAGCACCCAACGGCAAGGTTTGTTTGAATCATGGCAAATGGATCAAAACGGAGGGAGATGATTCACCCTGAGACAACGAGTAATAAGTTTACACTACGTTGCTAAACCATAGCCCTTGCCCCATTATCTCAAAAAAAAACAAGATTACTTCGTGCCAAGTGGTGGGCTAGGTCATTTTAGTGTACATTTATAGCGATTTTTTTTAAAAAAATTATCAACTCAGTTACTCTTGAGTCTTTATTCTAATATACGGAAAAAATAAAAAGGAAAAACCTTCCCCAGAATTTTCAGTCATTGCAAGGCAATGCACGCAGGTTCACGAGCTGGCAACATCAACATCAGTTCTCCCATCATCCATTCTCTTCCACTTTTTTTTTTGGAAACTATATCAGCCGATATATTCATTCAAACCAAACCTTCACAGTACACGGACAGACAGAGAGCTGAAAACGTACAAACAAGTCAAACTTGACGAAGGCCACCAGGGCGACATACAAACGACGGGGACATCGAGGAACACAGTAGACCAGAGGTGGCCACCAGAGATTGGGAACTCCAGGGAATCCGAGACAGAGCCAGCCGGTGCTGAAGATGACGAGAGGCATCCTCGGGACGCGTTCGGCATCCATACCGCTCTTGATCAATGCGGTGAGAAGAGAGTACTCGGGAGGCCAATATCCTGTAGGATACGGGGAGAATGCGATGTATCTCCGAGTTACTTCAGAACCGATGAAGGAATCCCATAACCTGTAACAATCGGATCAGACCTGACCTCCCACAAAGTCCGGGAGAACAACCAAACCGGTAGAGGAAGGGGACGGGGGAAGGGGGGACGAGAATAGAGGATGGGGAGATGATAACTTGGTGGGGTTGGGAGACGGGAGGAAAATATGGATGTCGGCGGTATAGTGGTGGGGAATGGGGGAGGAGAGGAGGGGGGACGGCAGGCGGAGGAGGAGTGGGAGGGTGGGGGGACGCGGAGGGGACAACATAGGCGGGGAGGCAGGGAATCCGTATAGGGGAGGACGGGGGAGAGGCGGAGGGTCGGAGGGTTTGTGGGAAAGAGATGGGGGAGGGGGCAGAGACCGGCAGAGAAAGAGGGGGATCGAAGGGGGGGTTGGATGGGTAAAGACCGACAGAGAGGAGGGGGATCGAGAGGTGGGTAGGAAGGGGACCGTCGACGAAGCGCTCGGGGGGCGATGGGAGGGAAGTGGGGCGGGGGGACGGCAGAGGGGGGTGGGAGGTCGGAGGGGGTGGAAGGAAGAGGAGTGGGGAGGCCCGGGAAAAGGGGGGCAACGGGAACGTGGGTCGACAGAGAGAACGGGAACAGAGAGAGGTAGGGGGGGAGCCCGGGGACGGAGGAAGGAGAGTGACAGAAGGAGGGCACGAGGATGACGTCGGAGGGAAGAAGGGGGAGGGGGGAAGGGATTCCAGAGGAGATCGGAGAAGCTCCGATTTTTCCTGACAGTTCTAGGGAGGGATGGAGACCCTCTGACAAAAACACCGGGACGAGCCCTAGGGGATGCACCTGGCAAAAATCTCGTGAGTGGAGAAGGAGAGGGGGGGGGGAGTTCTCGGAGGGAGCTCCCCCCGCCCGATGTTTCGCGAGGACTACCCGTGATCGGAGAAGATGACGGCTCGACGCGCAGTGTCCGCCGCGCTGGATTTCGGTTCTCCCACATTTTCACCACAACACATGGGAGACGATGATTCTTGGGTCCAAGTTTACGAGAACCACTCCCATGTGAATACCCTCCGTCTCTAATCGCTCAAGGATGCATCACGTGGGGGTGGGTGGGTGGGTGGGTGGGTGGGTGGGTCCTCGGCGGTGCAGGCAGCGGAGGTCCAAGAACCTCATGCTATTGGCCGGCATTTGGGTTGTCTTGAGACCAGAAGGTTTCTCATGAGTAACTCCATTGCCATATCAATAATCATCAAAGTTCATGTTCTCAAATTTTCTGTCGTCGTCATTTATGACATAGCTATGGTGTCACCTTTTCTTATTACACAGAAAGATACTCTTATTCTAAGGAAAAAATGGAAATCAATTCTGGCCTAACCTGGAACAAAAAAATAAAATCTCGAAACAAAACTAAGTCCGATGGTACTTTTTAAAAGTCATATATATATATATATACATATATGTATACGTCTTTACTTCTATACTATTTTGACATAACAAATAATTGAGCCTCAGCAATGTGCTAGAAATGTGGGGTTTTCTCACAAGTCACGTCAATGTTAATCAGATTCCGCATTTGAAAGCTGTACAAATTTTAACATGATTGTATAAAATCCCGGCAAACACAAAACTGACAACGCCAGCCGCAGGCTTTGGCCAACTCATCGGTCAGCCAAATGATACTTTTATCACTTGTGGGAATGATGTTCATTGAAGTATGCCGCCATTCATAATCCCACTTACCTTCTAGTGCCATCGCATGCATGTGGGGTCTTGTCAAGGCATTTATGACAAAAATTACATCACTTGCAACCGCTGTTCCAAGTTCAAATCACGGGCCTATCAAAAGAGCCAATTAGCATATGTATCAATTCCCTCCCCCCTCAAAGATGTGCTACAGAACACACACACACACACACTCTCTCTCTCGCCAATTAACATATGTATCAATTTCTTTCCCCCTCGAAGATGTGCTACAGAACTCTCTCTCTCTCTCTGTGCTACAGAACACACACACTCTCTCTCTCTCAAAAGAGCCGATTAACATATGTATCAATTCCTTTCCCCATCAAAGATGTGCTACAGAACACACACTCTCTCTCTCTCGCCAATTAACATATATATCAGTTTATTTCCCTCTCGAAGATGTGCTGCAGAACTCTCTCTCTCTCTCTCTCTCTCTCTCCTACAGAACACACACACACACTCTCTCTCAAGAGCCAATTAGCATATGTATCAATTCCTTTCCCCCTTAAAGATGTGCTACAGAAAACTCTCTCTCTCTCTCTCTCTCGCGCGTGCGCAAATGCTCCAAAAGAAACCATGCAAAGAAGAATTCAAAGAGCTGCTATTAGCAGGGCAAAGATTATGGTAACAATGTCATATCCTTTCTCTTCGACCCTAAACCATAAAATAGAGGTGCCATAAATCCTAAACCCTATAACACTAAACACTAAACCCTAAGCTTCAATGTGACATGGAGTTAGGCCTTTTATGGGATAACTCAACCTGCTTAAGTTAGTTAAGAGTTAGTCCATTTTTAATTTGATAAGAGAATAGTTAACCCGGGAATAAAGAGGTGGACTAATTTACTTTTAATCCAGTGTGATTTGATAAATACTGAGTTAACCCAGTAATAATAATAGTTAAATTGTCACATTTATTCCTCCTTTTTGATTTTTTTACTCGTAGACATGTGTTCACTTTAAAAAATGTTAACCTATTAATTAATGTAACTAAATAAAATTTAAAATGTAAAAATGTCATTAATTAGGGGTTTAAGTTACTACTTATCTTATTTTTTAAAACTATTTTAATATATTCAATAAAATGAATATATCTTAAAAACATATTTTTGATAAATAACATAATTAATCTCATTAAATAAAATTTCAAACATTGAAACATTATTAATTACCGATTTAGGTTACTATATATCTTTTAAAAAAGTATTATATTTTAATTTCTAAATATTTTTAATATATTTTATAAAATGAATATACCTTGAAAATATAATATTTTTAATAAATAACATAATTAATCTCATTAAATAAAATATAAAATGTTGAAACATCGTTAATTACTGATTTAGGTTAGTGTATATCTTAAAAATTTTAATTTAATTTAATTTCTTTAATATCTTTGATATATTCTATAAAATGAATATATCGTGAAAATAAAATGTTTTTGATAAATAACATAATTATTCTCCCTAAATAAAAATTAAAACGTAGAAACGATAATTAAATAAGAGTTTAAGTTATTATTTATCTTATTTTATTTGAAAATATTTTTAATATATTCAATAAATTAATTATACTATAAAAATAAATTTTTATTTAATAAATAACATCATTATTTTAACTAAATAAAATTTAAAAGTTAAAAAATAAGCATTGTTTAATATTGATGTAAATAAAGAGGAGGGAGAGAGACAGATAGAGAGAGAAGGAGAGGGAGCATTTATTAGGGGGAGGGGGCATTTATTACCTTGGGTTTGAGATTAACCCACCTCCACGGGTGAGTTTCAAAACCCATGAATAATTTTGGGTTAGTCCTTGATCTAATCTGATTAAACTAAAATGACAAACAAAGTACTAGAAAAGTTAACCCTAGGCTAACTTTCGGTTAACCCAAGGCAAACCGTCGATCAATCACTTTGGTTGATATTTATCCCTAGGTTAACCGTAAATTAGCCAAGGGCTAACTCATTTTGTGATTTGATAGGGGGTTTGAGTTATTCCGATTAGATTTAAGGCTAACTACAGGTTAACACCGGATTACAGAATCCATCTCGGAGGTGGGTTTTAGAAGTGGAATAGGGTTATTAGAGGTGGCTTTGGTATGGAGTTAGGCTAAAGATGGGCTAAGTCAACCCGATTAAAGTAGTCCGGAATTAACTCATTTTTGATTTGGTAGGAGAGTAGTTAATTTGGGAGTAAGGATATGGACTAACCTAATTTTAATCTAGTATGATTTGATAAATAGTAGGTTAACCTAGTAATAATTATTGGATTTTGTGTCTTCCCTAAACGTTTTGATGATGAGCAACACTATGTTAACTGTTGTTATTTTTGATCAGATATCTTGCACTTGAATTATCCATGTTTTACAAGAAAAAACTGCTAAGAGGTAATACTTCGTGTGTCCGTACTGTTTCTGTACTTCGTGTTGTTTAAGTTGTGAGCTGATAGTCTTCGTGCTGTTCCTTCTAAAGTAGCTCGAACTGTTCAGTTGAACTTCGAGTCGTCTTCCTGTTGCACCTCGTGTCATCATCAGTTTTTAGGTGCTCTCCTCGAGTCGTGTCTTCTTGGTCCCACAACTTCATCACGTGTCGAGATAGCCGTGTTGTCTTCTGTCTTCGTGTTGTCTTTCACTTCGTGCAGCCTTTGTGACTATGCTGTCTCCATGTCATCCTTAGTTCATGTCGTGTTTTTGTATTTCTGTCTATCACCTCGTGGTGTTTTCACAATTATGTCTTCGTGTTAGTTTTTATGATTTTTGTCTTCGTGTTGTGTTTATGTACCTCGTGTCGTTCTTTCTCACCCCGTACTGTTCTCATCTCACTTCGAGTCGTTTCTTTGTATTCTGTCTTCGTGTTGGTTTTTCACTTTAGACTTCGTGTCTTTCTCGTCTTGACCACACTTCGTGTTGCTTTCCGTAGACCTCGTGTCTTGCTTGTTTGCAACCACTTCGTGTCAGTTTTTGTTGTCAGCCCGTGTCGTTTCACCTCGTGCTGCTCTCACTGACTTCGTGTCGTTTTCCTTGTTGTGTCTTCGTGTTGTTTTTGTCTTCATGTCTTCGTGCTGTTTTTGTATTCGCGTCTCCGTGTTGTTACAGTGACACTTCGTGTCGTTCTCGTTTTTACTTCGTGCTGTTCTTCTTCTACTTCGTGTTATTTTCTTTCTACTTCGTGTCGTTCTCTTTATAGTATCCGTTTTGTCACCTTTGGACTTTGTGTCTGAACTGTTACAGTGTATCTCGTGTCGTTCTTTTCTTATCTCGTGTAGTAGTCACGTCATGTTGTTATTATATACCTCATGCAGTTTTGGTTTTTGTGGCCATACAGTGTGTTAATGGATTTAATCTCATTACAGGTCCGAGGAAGAACATTCCACACACCTGGGCTGCACGTGATCCGAGACAAGAGGAACCAATCTGATAAAGGCACGTGGCAGGAAGATTCTGGATCAAGCGTGGGAGGCACACGCGTTTCGTGCCCTATCCACCTGCTGTTACTGCTATAAATAGAATCCTTCGTCCTCAGATGAAGGTGATTGAAGAAGTGAGGAATAGAAGAAAGAGCAGAAAAAAAAAAAAACAGAGTCCTTCGATCCAGAAAAAGAAAAAGAAAGAAGAAAGAAAAGCAGAGAGAAAAAGAAGAGTGATCAGAAGAGTTGTTCTGACTTGCGGATCAAATCCGAAGTCTATTGCTCAGTTTGAGCTACATTGTTTCCATTTTCTGGAATTTGATTTCCTTCGTTCGTGGTTTTCGTTTCTTGTTCTTATCTTTCTTTAACTGTCCTTGTTTGTGTTTCCGATCCTCTGGACTGAGGTCGGGGTCCTCCTGTGAGATCAGGAGAAGGGAGATCTGATCTCCGGTTTGCAAGCAGCAGGTGGGCTGCTTGTGGGTTCCCTCCAGGTTGGGAGGAAGAGGGGTCTTCGACCTCTGGTTCACTAGTAGTGGGGCTGCTACTAGTGGGTTCCCTCTTGGTAAAGAGGAAGAGAGACGTGAGTCTCTGGGTTCTAGTGACTGCGGGTTGCTAGAGGTTCCCTCCGGGTAGGAGGAAGAGGAGAGGTTGTTCTCCTGGGAAGCTGTGTATCAGCGTTTGTTTGGCAAGCTGTGTTGCCCAGCCGTTAGTGAAGCCACACTCGGTTTGAGTGTGGGGTGGATGTAGGTCTGAAGGACCGAACCACCTTAAAATCCTCTGAGTCCTTGTGTGATCGATTGTGGTGATATTGTGGTGTGCCTTCTATTCACTCGAGCTATTATCTGCACTGCATCCTTTTTGATAATTAGAGTTCGAGATTATTTGCGTTTAGCGAAATACACTGCAGTAATTTTTAATTCTTCGAAAAACAGTGATCTATTCATCCCCTCCCCTTCTAGATCACTTCATATTTTACTTATCAATAATGAGAGAGAGAAATAGCATTTATTATGAGAGAGAGAGAGACACATTTAATTGAGTATTTATTGAGGTAGGAGGTTAACCCACCCTTGGGTGTGGGTTTCAAAACCCAGGAATATCTCTGGGTTAGCCCTTAACCTAACCCGACTAACACTAACTCTTTACCAAAGCACAAAAAAACTTATCCCGGAGTTAACTTAGAGCTAACCCCGGGATAAACCAATACCAAATTTTAACTAAATGCACATTTAATGCGCTCTGTCCCTCACTCTCTCTCTCACTCTCTCTCTCACGCGCTATCTCAGTCTCTCTCGCACCCTCTCCCGCACTCTCTCTCATTAATGATATGCACCCTATGATATAATGCTATTAATATAATGTGATTTGCACCCTATGATATTTAATATCGTTCCATTAAATATCTGATAAAACATATGATAAATATATTTTTCGTTATACAATTATAGTAATGGCATTATATTAATAGCGTTAAATAACTCAGTTAAAATATCTGATATTTATTTTCATGATATATTATATCCATAGAATATATTCAAAATATTTAAAAATTAATATAAAATAAAAGAATTTAAAGATAAATATTAACACAAAACCATAATTAATGTCATTTTTGACTTTTAAATTTTAATTAGTGAGATTGTTGATGTTATTTATCAAACAAATTTTATTTTTATGATCTATTATATATATTATATTAAAAATATTTAAAAATTAAGATAAAATAAAAATTTTAAAGATGAATAGTAACATAAACTTGTATTAATGCCGTTTTTGATTTTTATGTTTTAATTAGTGATATTATTTATGTTATTTATTTAATTATGTTATTTATCAAAAATATTTTTTATTTTTATGATATATTTAATTTGTAATATATATTAAAAATATTTAAAATTAAGATAAAATAAAATTTTTAAAGATGAATAGTAACCTATATTAGTAATTAATGTGTGGGTGTAAGAGAGAGAGTGACTTGAGAGGGAGGAGAGAGGTTGAGAGAGAATGGGGGATATATAAAAAATTTAAAAGATATATAAATATAATATTTTATTTGCCATCATTAATGGTTTAACTTACTACTTATCAAATCACACTAGATTAAAAGTAGGTTACCCCACCTCCTTACTCCTAGATTAACTACTCTCCTAACAAATCAAAAATGGGTTAACTATGGACTACTTTAATCGGGTTGAGTTAGTCCACCTTTAGTCTAACTCTCAACCAAAATGAGGCTCTAGAGGGGCTAAAATCTTAAAGCCGATAACCCTAAATCGTAAAACCCTCACCCTTAAATTTCTTCAGAACCCTGAACCCTATCCCCACTTTGATATGGGTTTATCCCTCGGTTATCCTAAAGTTAAGCCTAAAGTTAACTCAGAGATAATCCTTTTTATACTTTGATTGAGAGTTATAGTTAACTAAGTTTAAAAATAAGTTAACCAGAGATTATCCCCGATTTTTAAAACCCACCCCTTAGGTGAGTTAACCCATGTTATTCTCTCTCTCCATTAATTAATAATATATCTTTCTCCTCTCTCTCTCTCCTAATTAATGCTACACTTCTCTCCCTCTCTACTATAATTAATGTTATCCTCTCTCTCTCTCTTAATCTTGAAAGTTTGTGTTTAATAACTTTTACCATTGTTAAATTTTTAGTTAGTAATATTAAAAATATTTTTATTAAAATTTTTATAAATATAAAAATATATTTATCATATAGAATGTGATGTTCCGGATTTTTTAGATATTTTTCAGATCATGATCTGTGGATTTCAGATCACTTTCATGGGCTCCTGAGTGCGTTTTACAGTTTACTCAGGTTTTTGGCTGATTAGCCTGCGGAACCCCGTGTAGGATGAACCGCTGTGTTTTCTAACTCCATGACGTTATAGGCGCGTTGTGTATTTTCCAAGGATTGTGGAGATGATTTTTTAATATTTATAGATTTTTAAAATCTCAAAATATTTCTATATATTTTTATTAAAAAATTTTATAATTATAAAAATATATTTATCATATAGAGTGTGATGTCTGAGATTTTTTGGATATTTTTCAGATCAGGATCCGTGAGTTTCGGATCGCTTTCGTGGGTTCGAGAGTGCGTTTTACTGTTTATTCGAATTTTTAGCTAAGTAGCCTACGGAATCCCGTGTCAGATGAATCGTTGTGTTTTCCAGTTCCATGACGTTATAAGCGCGTTGTGCGTTTTCCGAGTATCATGAGAATGATTTTTTTTCATTTTTTGTATTTTTTAGATTTTTAAAATCTCAAAATATTTCTATATATATTTTTATTACAAATTTTATAATTATAAAAATATATTTATCATATAGAATGTGACGTTCCAGATTTTTCAGATATTTTTCAGATCAGGATCCGTGAGTTTCGGATCGCTTTCGTGGGCTCGGGAGTACGTTTTACGGTTTACTCGGATTTTTGGCTGATTAGCCTACGGAAGTCCGTGTAGGACGAACCGATGTGTTTTTCAGCTCTATGATGTTATAGACGCGTTGTGCATTTTTCGAGGATCGTGAGAATAATTGTTTTTATTTTTAAAATTTTAAAAAGATATATAAATATGATATTTTATTTGTCATCATTATCGGGTTAACCTACTACTTAGCAAATCACACTAGATTAAAAGTAGATTAACCCACCTCTTTACAACCAGATTAACTACTCTCTTATCAAACTAAAAATGGGTTAACTCCAGACTACTTTGATTCGGTTGAGTTAGTCCACCTCTAACCTAACTCCATATCAAAGTGGGGCGCCCAAGGGTAACCTAATACCAAAGGCCTCACTTTGGTATGGAGTTAGACTAAAGGTGGGCTAACTCAATCTGATTAAAGTACTCTGGAGTTAACTCATTTTTGGTTTGATAGGAGGATAGTTAATCTGGGAATAAGGAGGTGGGGTAACCTATATTTAATCCAATGTGATTTGATAAGCAGTAGGTTAACCCAGTAATGATGGTAACCAAAATATTATATTCATGTCTCTTTTTAATTTTTTTAATATATCTCTCATCCTCTCTCCCTACCTCTCTCCCTCTCTCTGACGTCTCTCTCTCTCTCTCTCTCTCTCACGAACATACGTTAATTACGAGTTTAAGTATATATTTTAATTGAAAATTATTTATTTTATTATAATTTTAAATTATTTTTAATATACACTATAAATTGAATATATCATAAAAATAAATTTATTTTGATAAGTAACATCGATAATATCACTAATTGAAATTTAAAAGTAAAACTATGATGCCTCGGCTCGTAAACCCGGTATAGTCGTAAAGACTCGCGTCGGATCCCGATCGGAACGTCACAGTGGGAATAACCCAAGCGGTACAATTACAATTGAGAATTACACATAAACACTGAGATATCATTGCAGCGGAAATGAAAATACTCAATTCATTAGCTTACAGTCAAATGACTACATCCACATATATAGAAATAACGATAACAATTTCACACGTCTTTTATTACATAACCAAATTATACACACTTTTTTTTTTACATAAGACAACTCATAACATAACTACATAAGATAAAGACTGGTAGTAAAATCCGAGCCGCAGTTAAACACTGTGAGATCACTCATCGCTTTCTTCTACCGCTTCTCCTGAAATTGTTCAACATGGTGAGTCTACGAATAGACCCAGTAAGAGACTAAGCATAGTCCCCAGTCAAAACATGTATCAACATATCCAAAGTGATTTGCGGTACTTTGTTTCATAAGTCATTCTATTATCATTTGACAAAGAAAGCATGTACATTGAAATTTATCCTACCCATGACAAAGTAAATAAGGATTCATCATTTGTAACTATTAACTAATGATTCCAGTACTAGGCGGAGTAGTCTCACGCATAGTGAAAGGATCCAGACAGACGTAATATGCCCTTTTCCAAATCACCATTCGATATACTGGAGATTCATTAGCAGTAAGCATTTACAGTGTGATAATAGTAAAATGTAATGACAGTTCAATATAATTTCATTGAATAGTAACAGTAGTTCCAGTAATGAATCAATGAACAGTAATAACAGTTTCAGTATCAATTCAGTGAGCATTAATAGTCGTATTCATAACGACTCAGTGAAAAGTAACAGTAGTTCAGTGTCAATTCAGTCGGTAATAACAGTTGTTCAATTTCAGTTCAATAAACAGTGACATTGGTATAAATAGCCAGACACAGTGCCCAAACCACTACTAGAAGGACATTAAGTCGGCACTCGATCACCTAGGTAAATAGTGATGAGTCTTGGTTACTGCGCAGAATCGGGAGAAGTCCTCTCCACCTTAACCAGTGGTAGTTGTCCACCTCTAGGATTTCAGTCCCCGTTACCCTCGGGGCTAGTATAGTGTGAACCTCCCTATTGGGGCATTTCTACAGTTTGGTTCCAGTCTCCCCCTATGGTGGTAGTGTCCATTTGGTATTACTAACGGTACGGTAAAAATATAAATATGTCTTATATGAAATGGACACATGCCACTCAAAATTCATGCTGTGAATATTAATATACCAATACTGAAAATCATTTTTATTTTTCTGAAATTTTAAATTATTCAAATATAATGACATATCTATATATCAAAAATTACTAAATCTGTTTATAGGTATCCAAATGCCTTGAATTTTCAGGGAATCAATATATTTATAGAAATGATCAAAACAGTAAATTTTCATAATTTTTCAGAAGGTATTTAATATTTTTACCGAATTATTTATAATCCATTTATACATCAAAATTTATAATTCTATTATCCAAACTCAGAATACACTGTAATTTCAGGAATCTAATAAATTTACAGGAAATATCATAACAGAAATTTTTTATTATTTTTCAGACAGCAATTATAATTTTTCATGAAATTACTAATATTCCAACATGCATCATAAATTGACTAAATTTAACTAATAAATTCATAAGACCCTTAAACTTTTACATAAACTTAAATTTGTCTTTAATAATGCACATCGTTTTTTTCATAATTTTGCACGCAGGAATTAAAATTTTTACAGAATTATTTAAATTATCCAATACATGGAACTTTAACTAAATATATTCACAACACTCTAAAAGTCACCATAATTTGTCAAACCATCATTCATAACCGAAATATCATTCTTAAAATTTTTTATTATTTTTCAAACTGCATTAATAGTTTTAACACTATATTACTATTTTTCATACTAAGTAAGAAAAAGATATCCTGAATAATAAATCAACGAAATATATCCAAAATGATAAGATAATTTCTAAAAATTTATAAAATGTTGTGTCAGACAGAATTATCACATTTAAAAATTTTCATCATTTTTCATTCAGTATGTCTATTTTCTAATTTTTTTATATCAATTTCTAAAATTTACAATAATAACTTTTAAATAGAGCAAATTATCCAGAATACTTACAATGGCCAAACTATACTGAAAATTAATTTACAGATATCAAAACATCAGTTCTGTGATTTTTTAGATTTTACACAGAATATTTATATTTATTCAAAATTTTTAATTATTTATTTAAACATTGATAATTATACCAGTAATGATTCTTTTATCATAATGAGATGGAATTTTCATAAATTAGTTCTAACAAGTATTTAAGTCTTCTGGTAAAGTTGTAAAAATTTTCATGTATTATTTTTATTTTTCTCAAAATTTTACACTTCTAGTAAAATATCAAAAATTATATAATATTACTTTCAGACATCAATAATTATTTATATTCTCAGAATACATCACACTAAAAGTCAATATCATACTGTAAAATTCTAAGACCTTTGTGCATATGATTTCTAATTTCCATAATTTCTATACAATTATTTATATATTTTATCATGTATGAAAATTATTAAAAATAAGTATCATGATCCAGAAATTATGAAACTTTTTCTACACATGATTTTCACAGTAAGATACATTCTACAAATTATTGTGATTTTATATCATCCTTATGTATTTTAGTATAATTTAAACACCTTTAGGCTAATATTAAAATATCTTTAAACGTGAAAATAAATTAAATCAGTCATAGAAATTTTTACAGAAAGTTCATAACATCAGATTTAGGATTCTGGAAACTCTCTCAATTTATCATACACCGTTGTTAATTTTAAGACACTAATCACTTAATTATACAATTAATCTCATGCTTTAACTTAATGATTTAATACTAATCCGACCAAGATAAGATTACAGATTATGAAACTACGATCCATGGATTTAACTACCTATATAGATGCTAATTATATACCATAATCATTCTAAATACGCTAATACATGCTAATCTAGGGGATAAAGTGCTAATCCATTACCTTAAAAATACTTAAACACTCCTTAATGACCTTCACACCTCCCCCTGCTTCACTCCACAAACTCAGCTTCCAAGAGGAGCAATTTAGCCCTCTCTATCCCTCTATTTATAGGGTTTTTTGACTTAATCAATCCTAACCATCCACTTAATCTGATGGTTAAGATTAAATTAATTAATTTAATATTATTTTATTAAAATTAGTCATTCAAACTTCACCAACTCATCACCTAACATCTTTTGACTATCTTGCATTTTTTTCCTTTTTTTTATATTTATAGCATGTGTGCTTTTGACTAAAGAATGAAGATAATCAAACTAACTAATAAACAAAGGAAATTTTTTTTATATATAATTAAGCCACAAAGCGGCATCAAGGGGGGGGGGGGCGGGGCGGCGCCCGCCCCTGCGCCCGCCCTTTTTATTTTTTTTAACCTTAAAACTTTATTTTTTTATGTTTATGACCTTTTTATTTTAATCCTTTTCTTCTTCTATTTTAAACAACTAACCTTCAAATATTTTTGTTAAATTTTTATTTATTATATTTTTTTCTTTACGTTATTTTAACTTTTAAAAATTCTCTCAATTTTTTTCCATGACATAAATAAATATAATAAACCAATAATTTCAAACCTTTAAGCATGCAAATTTTTTTATATTAAATAAAACGCTATAAAATTGTAGGGCATTACACCCTCTCCCCCTTAAAGAAAACTTCGTCCTCGAAGTTTGGGGGTTAGATCACATATCGAATAGATGGGGGTACTTCTTCTTCATCGTTTCCTCGGGTTCCCACGTGGCCTCCTCATACGAGAAGTTCCTCCATAGTACCTTCACCTGTGGAATGACTTTAGTCCTCAGTACTTGCTCTTTGCGATCAAGAATTCGATCATGTTGCTCCTCGTAGGATAGGTTCTACTGAAACAGCATCTGCTCAGTACTGATCACGTGCGTCGGATCATGCACGTACCTCCTCAGCATGGACACGTGGAACACCGGATGTACTCCCTCCAAAGATGGAGGTAAAGCCAACCGATATGCCACATTTCCCAATCTCTCCATAATCTCGAATGGTCCGACGAATCGTGGGTTTAATTTTCCACGTTTGCCGAACCGAACGATTCCCTTTGACGGAGACACCTTGAGGAAGACGTGATCACCAATTTCGAATGACAGCTCCTTCCTTCGGTTATCAGCATAGCTCTTCTGTCGGTCTTGTGTTGTCATCAATCTCTATCGGATCAGCCTGATCTTTTCGGTAGTTTCTTGAACAACTTCGGGCCCCACATACTGCCTGTCTCCTGTTTCCACCTAGCACAACGGAGACCTACAAGGTCTACCATATAGTGCCTCAAATGCAGCCATGCCTATACTCGCGTGGAAGCTATTATTATAAGAAAATTCTACGAGAGGTAGATGTCGCTCCCAATCGCCCTTCCAATCAAGAACACAAGTCCGAAGCATGTCCTCCAGTGTCTGAATCGTCCTTTCGGACTGACCGTTAGTTTGCGGGTGAAAAGCTGAACTGAGCTTGAGCCGCGAACCAAAAGCTTCATGCAACCCTTGCCACAGTCTGGATGTGAACCGGGGATCCTTGTCGGAGATGATAGACTTTGGAATCCCGTGAAGTCTGACAATGTTATCAACATATAGTCTTGTCAAGCTTTCCACCGATTGCTTTACCTTCATAGGAAGGAAATGTGCAGACTTTGAAAATCGGTCCACGATCACCCATATAGAGTCATTGCCTTTTACAGATCTGGGTAACCCGGTCACAAAGTCCATAGTGATTGCTTCTCATTTTCACTGAGAAATTTCCATTATCTGCATTAGCCCTGATGGCCTTTGGTGCTCTGCTTTTACCTGTTGACAAACCAAGCATCTAGCCACAAAGTCGGCTACGTCCTTCTTCATTCCCTGCCACCAGAAAGGCCGTTTCAAGTCTTGGTATATTTTACCACCTCCTGGATGAATACAGAGCATTGATCGGTGTGCTTCCTGTAGAATCTGCTTTCTCAAATCGGCTATATCAGGTACACAGATCCGGTGCTGAAACCGAATCACTCCATCTTCATCACGAGCAAAGCCGGTCTTCCCGATCAATCCTTGCAGCTGGGGATCATCTTTTTGCACATCTATTATCTTGTCAAGCACTGTTGATCTAATGGTTAGTTGAGACACAAATGCCTGACATAGCTGAGGCTCGATTGTAGACACGCCATTTTGACATTGCCGTGAGTAAATCTCGTATTACGCTATAGTGCCCCCACAGCAGCTCTCACATTTGAATCATCTGAGTGATTTTCAATTTTCTTGCAATTTCATTTGATCTCACAAAAAATATATAATAATAAATAAAAATAAAATAAAAACAAGACAAAAAGAAAAAAAAGAAGAAGAACAAAAATAATAATAATAATAATAATAAAGTAAAAATGGGGTTGATGGACTTATATATATGTATATATAAAATATGAAAAAGAGAGAGAGAGAGAGAGAAATAAAAATAAAAATAAAAATAAAAAAAAGAATACATTAATAGGGCTTGGCCCACCTTCTACATATATACGTTATATATACTAATCTTAACTTCTCATCTTAACTCACTCCCCATTCTTCTCGGATCTTGTCCCCACTCAATATCACCGTAAGAATATACACACAAAAGCTCCCAACCCCACCCTCTGACGAATCACGTGAACTCCCTTCTCACGTATTCTCTCTCTCCCTCTCTTTTACTCTTCTTTCTCCTCTCTCTCACTCCCTCTCTCACCCGATCGACCCACAACAGAGAGGAGATCGCACCCACCCCACTCCCTCTCTCTCCTTCTCCCATTCTCCCCTCCCATCGCAAGCCACTGCCACCTTCTCCACTTCCCCGTCTCTCCTCTCACCTCCTTCCCACACAACCATCGGCCACCGCGAGACCTCTCCACGCCGCCGCCAACGACCTCCCTCCGCCTCCATCCTCCTCTCCTTGGCAACCCAGCCGCGATCCCCATCTCTTCTTCTCCTCTTCCCATCGCGGGATCTCTCCCTCTCTTCTCTCACTGCCAAACAACTGCGGCATCGCCCTCTGCTAACGCAGACCACCGTGAAGCCTCCCCCTACCCGCGACCACCGCCGGCCTAACCTCTACCACCGTCCACCCACCCTCATCTCCCTTCTCTCCTCTCACGGTTAAACCACTCTCTCTCACCCTCTCTCTACTACCTTCCACCGCAGCCACCCATGCATACATCCACCAACCCACGCCGCCAACACCCTTCCTCCATCTCCCCCACTCCCCCCACCATTTTTTTGCCTCTCGACCCCCCCTTCTCTCCCCACTCCCAGAACCACCTCCATAATCACATGCCCTCCACTTCTCTCTAGCTCACACCGCCCATCTCCTACGCCGGACGCCCCCCTCTCTTCTCACCTCTGCGTGCCGCCTCCCACACCCACTTCCTCTCTGTCACCGTGAAACCCTCCCCACTCCCCCGTCTCTCCTCTCACCTCCTTCCCACACAACCGTCGGCCATCGCGAGACCTCTCCACCTCCACCCCCGGCCTCCCTGCCGCGCCTCCGCCTGCATGCAATAGCCACCCTTTGCGTCGTCCACGCTCATAGCACGCCACTGCCGCCTCCTTGCATGCACCGTCCGAGCTCCACGCCGCCGCTGTCGTCGCTGTTAGACCGCCACGGGACAACGCCACCGCGCCCACGACGCCCTCCACGTCAACCGCCACGTCGTCGCCACCCACGTTGAAGCCCCCACGCCGGAGCACCTTCTCCGACCGTCGGCCACCCGCGCACGCCCTCACCGCCGTGGAGCCGCCTCCCACCTGCGCACACCCCCCACGTCGCCGTTGCCGTCGTCCACTTCGTCCACCAAACCTTCCTCTCACACACCCATATACTCTCCCCCTCACTGCACTTCTCTACAACTCACTGCTAAGCCACCTTCTAGCAATCCCCTGCGCTCCACTTTCACTCCACAAGTTGCACCCACCGTCGCCACCAAACCTCCCCATCCTACTCCCTCTGCTCTCCCTTCTCTCCCCATACCTCGCCAACCGAACACGACCGCCGTCGACCTGCCGTGAACCACCGCACCACCCTCCACCTCCTGCCGCGTACACCACCGTCACCACTGTGCCCATCTCCCAGCCACCGTCGTAGCCCGTCGACTACCTCCACTTACACTATGGCACCGTCGTAAAGTCACCGGCCACCCACGGCCACCCTGCTTATCGTCCACGTTCACACTACCGCTGCCCTTGCTGCCGTTGTCCTCGTCGTCACCGGCCACCCACTGCCTCCCTGCTCATCGTCCATGTTCGCACCGCCGCTGCTCTCATTGCCGTTGTCCTCGTCGTCACCGGCCGCCCACGGCTGCCCTCCTCATCGTCCACGTCCTCCACCGGACGCCGCTGCCGCGACTGCCGCGTTTGCCTTCGTCGCCACGGGCCACCCACCGCCGGCCTCCTTCTCACGCCCTCTCCCTCTCGCTATCTCTCTCGTCTCTCTCTCACTTCCTCTCTCTCCCCCGCCGCATTCTCTCTCTCCCCCTGCCGAGCGTCTCTCTCTCTCTCTCTCTGTCTCTCTCTCTGTCTCTCTCTCTCTCTCTCTCTTTCTCACGTCGTCGCCATCCCCCTACATCGCCTTCGCCACGACCGCCGTCTGCGAGTCGCCCGTCCCTGCCAACCCTGCTCACCGCGAGCCCCGCGGACGCCACCTGCCGACGTCGCCGTCGACCTCCCTCCGCCAACGCCACCGGGCCACCCTGCTCAAGCCCGTCGGCGAGCTCGCCGGCCACCGCCGTCGACCACTGCCGCGAGCCACCCCGCGACCCCCCGCGTCTCTCTCTCTCTCTCTCTCTCTCTCTCTCTCTCTTTCTCTCCCTCCTATCGTCTCTCTCTCTCCCCCCTCCGCGATCTCTCTCTTTCTCTCCCCTCCTCACGCGATCTCTCTCTATCTCTCTTTTTTTTAATTATTTTCTCTCTCTCGTCTCTCCTCTCCTCTCTCCCATTTCTCACTCGCCCTCTCTTTCCCTTCCCCCTCTCTCCCTGTCTCGCTAACTCTCTCTCTTTTCATTTTTTATTATTTATTCTCTCTCTCTTTTTCACTCTCTCTTCTCTCTCACACCCAATCTCTCTTTTCTCTCTCCCTCCCCCTCTCTTTCTCTCGATCTCTCTCCTCCCTCCGTCCCTCTCTCTCTCCTCTGCGTCTCTCCCTCCGTCTCTCATCTTTCTCTCTCCCTCCTCCCTCTGTCTCTCTCTCTCTGCTCTCTCACCCGATCTCTCTCTCTTCTCTTTTTTATTTTATTTTAATATTTTTTCTTCTCCCTCTCTTAATCTCTCTCTCTCCCGTCTCTGCCTCCTCTTCCCCCTCCTCCAGCGAATTCTCTCTCTCTCCATCTCACTTTCCTTTCCTTTTTTATTGTTTTGCTTTCCCTCCCTCTCCCCTTTCATTTCTCTGCATCTCTCCCTCACGTGATCCCATTTATATATATATATATATATAATTTATATACATATCCTCTACATATATACATACTATATAGTAAAACTAAAGTACAAAAAAATCTCTAAAAAAAGTGTTTTTCTCCTCTCTCTCCCTTTCTCTTTCTCTCTCTAACCCTCTCTCTTTCTACCTCTCCTCTATGTAGATCCTAATAAATCCACTTAAGGAAAATTTAAAGAATATGAATAAATAAGCATGAAATAGCACGAGGTGCTAAGGGGAATTTGTGATCGCCAGAGACGCGAGGGCCTCAAAAGAATATAACAATGAAAAAGTGTGGAGGGATCGCGAAAAATACCTTTAAAGGTGCGGGGATGTGAGTGCTCCTTTCTCTTCTAGATCGGCCGGCCGATGAAGAGAGTTCTTCTTGATTTGATTACCCTTGCAAAAAAGACACAAACACCAAAAAATATGGAATTAGAACATGGTGAGTGTAGCATCAATTCTTAATAAAGGGATGAGCATGAAATCATGGTGAAGAACACACCTTGTGGGTGGTTAGCCCTTAAACCCCTATGTAAAGAGGGTGTGGGAGATGAATGATGAAGGATATATAAATGTGCAGGAGTGCACTAAGGGGAAAATACTCAACGTAGTTGAGTTGAAAAATCAATAGAAGATGATGCATGCATGAACTAATATAACAAAAATGAAACAAAGAAAGAGAAAGATAGAGAAATCTGTTGTTTTGGCTTGGATGCTCGATTGGGAGAAAGTCTTCCAAGAGATGATGAAGACTTGAACGTGTGCAGGAGCCCCTCCTTAGCCAACGGCAACAGCAATCTGTGAGAAGAAAAGAAGAGAAAAGAAAAGGAAACAGAAGAAGAAGAATCGGAAGCAAAGAGAGAATTCGAAATCCAAAAAAAAATAACAGAGCTTAGAAGCTCTATTAATAAGAGAAAAAAAAAGAGATAAGGAGGGAAGAGTCCAAAAAGAGGAAGAGATAAGAACGGGCAAGAGCCCAAATAGGGGGGATCAAGCTGGGTAAGAGCCCAAACGAAGCAGGAGTCTCTCTGGGGAAAGGCTGCGTTCGTTCTTAACATAAAGGTGAAACACGACCTGGTCCAGGGCGTCAATTGTTGAATTGACGACCTGCCCAGAGGGCGTTTCTCAAAAACACGCCCTGCATAAGGGCGTTTCTTTCAAAACCAATTTTAGAAATAAAAACTCCCCATATTTGAAAAATGTAAAACACGCCTCAATCAAAGCCACTTTTAAAAAACGCGCCCCTGGGAAGGGCGTTAATTTCAAGAGCTCAAATGGGGAAGTCGGTCAAACTAAAAGAATTGACGCCCTCAGGTCAGGCGTCCTTTCTAAAAGAAACGCCCCAGAGCAAGTCGTGTTTTGTTAAAAACACGCCCTTCCCCAGGTCGTGAATTTCAAAAATGAGATAAATGCCCAGAAAATCCAGAAAAATAGGAAAAAGGAGATAAATGGGGAAAAATAGGAGAAATTCAATAAAAATGAGAAAAACCACTCAAAGAAGCTAATTTGAGGGTCAAATGGGACATTGCACGGTAATATGAAATATACTCAAAATAATGTCAATTTTAGCGTGTCTACACTCTATATATTCCCATACTTTCATTTCCATCATTTTAATATTTATGTTCTTTTGCCTTACTATTTCTAGTATTTTCTCTCCATAATCGAATAAATAGTGTACAGCTATATATATGTATATATAGGCGTGTGTGCGAGTGTGCTTGCAAGTGTGTATGCGTCTGTAAGCGCGTGTATGGGTCTGTACGGAATGAAAAGAGATATTTCAGTCTGATCTGTGTTGAAGCCTATGAAATAAAGAAAGCCGGGTTTCTGAATGTCCGAGCGCATGCGGGAGACGCTGGTCTACTCCACTGTGCTCTCGCATCATCCTCGTCCTGGAGAAGTTCCTTCAAGCTCGTCAATGGCCTCTCAATAAGCTTCCTCACTTCTTCGTCTTATTTTGTTCTTATTTTGTTAGTTGCATTGCATTGCATGTGTTATATGTCATCCATATTGCACTCCTCTACCCGAGAGAGACTTGTTTATTCATTCATCACATCATCTATCAACCATTGGTGTCCAAAAGGGGTTTAAAACAACATTGACCAGGTGCGTATTTGTTCATGTCTTCGTCATATTCATCACAAGGGATTGATGCTGCATTATCGTTATCCTGATTTATTATTTCATCTTCTTTTGCAAGGGGAACCATCAAAGGAAAGCTATCTCCTTCGGCCAGTTGAAGGAAGAGGAGGAGAGAACTCACGTGATTCCTCAGTTCGGAGATGAGAAGGGATCATTCCCTCCTATTTTGCGGTACCCAACCGTCCCCCCCATTTTACTCTATTCTTCTTTCTTTCTATTGTTATTTATTGTTAAGTCTCCACCCCCGTCCCTCTCTATTTTTGTCTAAAAAAGAGTCTTTCTCTCTCTATATATATTTTCATAGTGGTCTTTAATAATTTTAATTCTCTATACCTCACTCTCTTTCTCCATCTTTTACATCTCGATTTCTTTCATCATTTTCTCATGTCTCTTTAAAAGAAATAAAATAATAAAAATAATAAAGGCAACACAAACAAAAACAAAAAAAAACAACAACAAAAGCTAAAAACAAAAAAAAAGAAAGAATAACAAAATCAAGATAACCGAAGGAAGCCCTCTTCGTCGGCCGACCGACAGAAGAGGAAGAGAGGACCCGCACTGCTCCCGCTCCGGCAGTGAACGCGATCAGAACACTTCCTGTGGGGTCCTCAGCCCCTGGCGATCACACTTCCCCTCCCCTTCTTTCTGTTATTTCTTTTCTGTTCAAACCCCGCGAACGGAACAAGTTCCTCGCGGAGGTTCCACACTGACTCTAACTCCCTTCCCCATTTCTTTTCTGTTCAAACCCCGCGAACGGAACGAGTTCCTCGCGGAGGTTCCATACTGACTCTAACTCCCCTCCCCATTTCTTTTCTGTTCAGACCCCATGAACGGAACCACTTCATCGCGGTGGTTTTCATTTTGTAATTTCATTCCCTTTAATTTCTGCTCAAACCCCGTGAACGGAATGAGTTCCTTGCGGATGTTTCCCTTTTGTTATTTTTATTTTGTTCAAACCTCGTGAAAGGAATAAGTTCCTCGCGGAGGTTTCATTCCTTAATTTCCATTCTGCCATTTCATTTGTTATTTCGTTGCACATTTCTGTTCCGTGTCTTCTTCCGTTCCGTGCGCTTTCTCCGTTCGAACCCGGTAGAGACAACCCTCTCCGGGACCTTTTACACACTCTCTCTCTCATCCCAGCAGCGTATTTTCTTTCCCCTAATGTTAGCCCCGTGACGTCCGTCCACATCGATCACAACCATAAGCTGCGCTGCATCTTCGATCATCTTCCAATCCTGCTGCATTATAACTCTCTTCCTGCTGAGAGCATCGGCCACTACATTTGCCTTTCTTGGATGGTATCGCAATTCGAAGTCATAATCTTTCAAGAATTCGACCCATCTTCTTTGTCTTAGATTCAACTCCTTCTGAGAGAATAGGTACTTCAGACTCTTGTGGTCAGTGAACACTTCGAACTTGACACCGTAAAGATAATGACGCCAGATCTTCAATGCATAAACCACTGTAACCAATTCCAAATCATGAGTCGGGTAATTTCGCTCATGCTCCTTTAGTTGGCGAGAAGCATAAGCGACCACCCTTCCATTTTGCATCAATACACTGCCTAGCCCAACCTTTGATGCATCCGAATAGATAGCAAAGTCATCCTCATTGTTAGGCAAAACAAGAATTGGTGCCGATGTCAGCCTAGCCTTCAGCTCTTGGAAACTCTTCTCACAGCTCTCAGACCATATATATTTGACTCCCTTTCGGGTCAACTTGGTTAGTGGCGCCGCTAGAGATGTAAATCCCTCAATAAAGCGACGATAGTAACCAGCTAAGCCTAAGAAACTCTGAATCTCTGTGGGAGATTTAGGTGTCTCCCATTCCAGAACCGCCTGGACCTTTGCGGGGTCAACGGCAACACCATTGCCTGAGATTACATGCCCGAGGAAATGAACCTCCGTCAGCCAAAAGTCACATTTGCTGAACTTAGCATACAGCTCATGCGCTCTTAGAGTCTCGAGGACGATTCTCAAGTGTTCCCGGTGTGAAGCTTCATCAGGAGAATATATCAGCACATCATCAATAAAGACAACCACAAAGGTGTCAAGATACGGTCTAAACACTCGATTCATCAAGTCCATAAAAGTAGCAGGGGCATTTGTCAGACCAAAAGGTAGCACCAAGAATTCATAATGACCATATCTCGTTCGAAATGCTCTTTTGGATGTGTCTTCTTTCTTTATCCTCAATTGATGGTATTCCGAACGCAGATCAATCTTTGAGAACACTATGGCTCCTTGCAACTGGTCAAACAGGTCATCAATGCGAGGTAAAGGATATTTATTCTTAATGGTCACCTCATTAAGTTTGCGATAGTCAACGCATAACCTAAGAGAACCATCCATCTTCTTCACAAATAGAACTAGAGCTCCCCATGACGACACACTTGGATGGATAAACCCCTTGTCTAACAAGTCTTGAAGTTACTTTTTCAACTCTGATAATTCTGCTGGGGCCATTCTGTAGGGTGCCATAGAGATAGGTGATGTGCCATGTAACAAGTCAATGGCAAACTCTAACTCCCTTGTATGTGGTAACCCGGACAAATCCTCTGGAAACACATCAAGGAATTTTTGAACAACCTCGATCTCTGCTATAGTCGGTGATTGATCAACATCCGACTTCATGACTACGCTTGCCAAGAATGCATCGGAGCCCTTCCTGAACATTCGCACAGTCTTCATTGTTGAAACTACTAACTTCTTCCCAGCCATATGCTTCAGTAAGGGATGAGAAAACTCTTTCTCCTTAGGGATGCAAAAAATTATCCTCTTCCTTCGACAATCTATCAGAGCGTAATGCTCTTCTAACCAATCCAGTCCTAGGATAGCATCAAAATCTTGCATAGGTAAACAACAAAAACAACCAGGCAGAGTTCTTCCTTCTATATTAACTGATAGTGAGGGGATGTGCCTCTTGGCAGACATTGCTCCGCAGGTGTGTGTACCAACAGGGGCACGTCTAGTTCTACTGATTCAATTCCAAATTCTTCATGCAATTGACTAGCAAACTTCTCAGAGATGAATGTATGTGTGGCACCGGTGTCAAACAATACTCTACCATGAATACCATCTCTACCATGAATACCATTGATAGAAATAGTACCTTCTGTGAGGTCCTCCGCCTGCTCGGCATCCTCTCTCGCAAGTACAAATACCCGAGCTGGCGCTCGGGGTCTCCCCGCGGGTCTCGCTGCTCCCGGTCTGGCTACTACTATTGCTGGTCTGGCTGCCACTGGAGCTACTGTTGCTGCTACTGGACGAGCCGCAATAGGTGTGGACGCACTTTTTATTTAAATAGCGATTTATTCGTTTATTGGGCTTATTAGGTGCGTGGGCGTGCCAGTCACCGGAGTGATAATTTATTCGGACTCCGAAGCGCCTATGGTGCGCTCGATCTGACTTCGGTCGGACGATTGTGTGGTTCGTGTCGGGACCAAAACCCATCGCGCCATAAAGGTCACGACGTCATTTACATCCCCCATACGAGAGAACACCCTTGATTAATGGCCGAGAATCAGGGCCTCATGGCCAGGAACTTAATTGCATAGAAATTTGTTAAGAGATGCTGAAGTCCTCGTATGAGGGCGTGAAGAAAGCGTTAGAGATCATGTCGGTCATGTACTGACCATTTATATTCGAACGAATGTCCGGCTCGAGAAAATCGTGATTGTCACAGGAAAATCGTAATGCATATATGCCGAGGTACGGCAGATTTATTGTTCAGAAGAACGGAAAGCGTTCAGCTAAACCTCGGTTAGAGCGGTCAAAGACCAGTAAGTCTGTTGGCCCGGTGCAAGAGCAAGCTGCGACCATACTGCGGTGGGCCCCCCGCGGTCGAAGTCAGGCTCGCATGAGCGTCATTAATATTTTCGGTACCAAGGGGCAACGGGAGAATATCCTCTGAACCAGCTGGAAAGCCCTATGTCTTGGGGAATGAACGTTCGAAACGTATCGGTCATTCGGGAGACCGTTTAATATTCGGACGGGTGTCCGGCTTGAGAATATCGTAATCGTCGCGGGAGGACCTGGAACATATGTATGCCGGGATACGACAAATATATTATTCCGAGACACTGAAAACATTCGGTTAAATCTCGGTTAGTGTAGCAGGAAACTAGCGAATTTATTGATCCGGTGCGAGATCGAGTCAGGACCATACCGGGGGCGCCTCCCGTGGTCCAAACGGGGCTTGCGTGTGCATCATTAATGTTTCCGGTGCCGGAGGGCAACGGGGAAGAGTCCCGGGACTAGATTCCAAAACCAAAATGTGTTCGAAGGGAGCGAGCTATAGGCCGAGGATATGGGTCATACAATGACCATAATCGGGACTGGCCCGAGGTCTAAGCGTGGCCCACGGGGGCCCTGTTGACATTCCCATGCAAAGGGTCCAGGGATGACGGGAGCCATCTCGTTCTATTCCAATTTTGTCGGTCACTCACGGACCTTTTCATGTTCGGACAAATGTCCATATTGAAAGTACGACGTGGATGGAAATGACCGCGTACAAATGTATGCCGAGTTTGCGGCAACTTCAATGAAAGGGCGGGAACGAATCCCAATAGAATGAATCCGATTTGACGAGCTATCGGCCCAGAGCAATACCGGGTCACGACCACGTCGGGGTGAGAGCCGTCGGCCATGTTGGTCGCTCACGGGTCTTTTCATGTTCGGACACAGGTCCGTAATAGGAACGCGACAGAAATCAAGGTGAACCCGTTCAAATGTCTGTCGAACGTGCGGCAATTTTAGTAGCGGCTCGGAAGGGATCCGGCCTGAGAAACGAGTCCGGCTTAATCGGAATGTCGGCCCGAGGCGAGGTCGGGTCATGGTCATTTCGGGATAATTCCCAAGACTCAGGCCCAACCTGGAAGGGCGGCATTGTTGTTCCTTCAGCACCGGGTCACGGGAGAGACGGGGGCTGCGATAGAGATTTTACCATTTCTTTATCTGGGTTTCAAATATATATATATATTTTATCAGTTATTTCCCTTTTATGTATTTGTTCTGAATGATTTCTCCATTTTCGTTCATTATTATTATTATATTTTCTCTTTTCTTACTACTATTATTATTACTATTTCACACCCTTTTTATTTATTTCATATATATATATTTAAATTTATTTATTCATCATAATTTGTATTAATTTATTATTATTGTTATTATTATATTATATTATATTATATATATATTTGGAGAGAGTGGGCTGCTAGAGGGCCAAAAAGGGGTGTACCGGCGAAGGCAGGGAGAGCGTACCGACGAAGGGCCTGGCCGAGTGTGCCGGGGAAGGAGGGCAGAGGGCGTGCCGGAGAGGGGCTGGGAGAGTGTGCCGGCGAAGGGCGCGAGGCGTGCCGGCGAAGGGCGCTGCAGGGCGTACCAGCGAAGGATGGTGAGAGGTGTGCCGGCGAAGGCCGGTGGAAGGCGTGCCGGTTAAGGAGGGCAGAGGGCGTGCCGACGAAGGGTGTGCCGGCGAAGGATGGCTGGAGGGTGTACCAGCGAAGGGCAGGGGGATCCCACTCTTCCATTCTTATGTCTTTTCCCTTTTCCTTTTCTCTCTTGATTTTATTATGTTTGCGTGGTTTCTTCTCTCTTTCTCTCGATTAACTTCCATTCTTTCTCCCATGAGGACGAATGTTCAAGTTGCTTAGTTGTTGTTCGATTCGGCTCTCTTTGAGTTGATTGCGGTTCCCTTGCCTCGGTTAAAACGTTTTACCATTGTTCTTTTCGTTTGTTTGTTGCTTTCTCTAGTCTTTTAATTCGTTATTGCCCCATTTATTTGTTGCTTCCTTTTGTCCTTTTAATATGTTATCGTTTCTAACAAAAATTTGGCAGCATCTCCCCTTGACCCTAGCGTAAGGGAGATACAGGGAACGCGCCCACATGGAGTGGTGGAACCCGATAATTGGAGGTGGGCGCCCGGGGGCGGCAACACCTTAATAAATCTCGGAAAACTCGGAGGGAACGGCGAGTAGAAGACTACTCTAGGACTGGCTAGGGGGGATGCACCGGGCAAGAAGGAGGGGCAAGTGTGCCGGGCAAGGAAGGCACGAGGGGGGTGAGCCGGACTGGGAGGAGCCCGGGTGTGCCACTGAGGGGTTGTGTCGGGAAAGGGGGGCAAGGGTGTGCTGGGCAAGGGTCCAAGGGACCGTGCCGGGGAAGGATTGGTTGGGGTGTGCCGCTGAAGGCACAACCGGGGTGTACTGCTGGAGGCACAATTAGGGTGTGCCGCTGGAGGCAAAACTGGGTGTGCCGTTGGAGGCACAACTAGGGTGTGCCGTTGGAGGCACGGCTGGGGGTGAACGAAGGTGAAAATGCTCGGCAGGAAGTGAACCCTATAGAAGGGAACAAAAGAAAGGGGCGTGAAACACCGAAGGATGCAAACACGGAAGAAATGCCATAGAAAAACGTCCGAGAAAATATTTGCAAGCCTTTTCTTTCTATTCTCATAAGAGGAATGCCCCGAGGGGACTAATGCATTGCAACAAAAAGGAAAATGGGGAAAAGGGAAAGTAAGAAAGAACAAGACATGGTGGGGGGTGGAACACCGGCCCCTCTCATCCCAGACCTCACTCCCTCTCTTCACTCACTCCTCTTCTCTTCTTCTCTTCTTCTTCTCTTCACGCGGACGGCGGTGGGCAGAGTAGCAGGAAGGGGGAGGTAGAGCCTCCCCTCCTCTTCTTCTCTTCTTCTCTTCTTCTCCTTCTCTCTTCGCACAGACGGCGGTGGTGGGTGGAGTGACAAGCCCTCTCCCCTCTCTTCCTTTCTTCTTCTCTTTCTCTTCGCGCGGACGACGGTGGACGGAGCAACAGGGGGGAGCCAGAGCCTCCCCTCCTCCTCTTCTCTTCTTCTCTTCCTCTTCTTCTCTTCTGTTCTCTCTCTGTCGTCTCCCCCTCCGTCTGTGTGTCTGTCCCTTCCTTTCGTTCGTAGCGAAGATGGGTCTTATACCCAGGGCGGCGGGAGCGTCCAAAGGCGGGAAGCGTCCGGCGGGTAGTTAATGGGAGTTGACTCCCTTGTCCTGGGTGGCAGGAGGAGTAGGCATCGTGGCTCTCTCCCCGGGTGACACCTCATCAACCCCATTACGCGCCAAGGATCTATAGGGGATGGTGTTAAGATTGCTTGCCGACCGCGCCGGGTAAGGAACAGCCGAAGTGTGCTGCTGAACGGGCGAAAACCCGTGCCGCTGGAAGACCGTAAAAGCGTGCCGCTGGAAGCTTGCAAAAGCGTGCCGCTGGAAGAGCTCGCAGGCGTGCAGCATGGGTGCCGCCATGGGTGTGCCGTTGAGCGGGCAGCCAAGGTGTGCCGCTGGAGGGCACCAGCGGGTGTGCCGCTGAAGGCACCCAGGGGGGTGTGCCGGTGAGGGGCTTCAAGGTTGTGCCGTTGGAGGGCACTAGCGGGCGTGTCGCTGGAGGGGGCACAAGGAGCGTGCCGTTGAAGCGCGGGCTAGGTGTGCCGTTGGAGGAGGGCAGGGGCGTGCCGCTGAGGGGGGCAGGGGCGTGCCGCTGAAGCGCGGGCTGGGTGTGCCGCTGAAGAGCCCTGGGGGCGTGCCGCTGAAGGGGCGTGCCGCTGAAGAGCCCTGGGGGAGTGCCGCTGAAGGGCCACCAGGGGCGTGCCGCTGAAGGGGGCACAGGGTGTGCCGCTGAAGGACACCAGCGGCGTGCCGCTGAAGGGCTAAATGGGCAGTCCTGAGCCGTTGTGAGCGCGAGTTGTGGTCCATCTGATTTTCTTCGAGGCCCATGGATTGTAGGGCTCTTGGTGGTTGATTTCTCTTCACTATCGAGGCTTCGGAGACGGCTTCACGATAGTATATGCGTTTGTTTGGAGAGTTCGAATGGCCCATCTTCCCCGTAGTTTTTTATTTGGAGTCGTTGTTGATGCTAGACTAGTTGGGACGTATGGGCGTGCAATTTTGCATGTCCACAAATGCCCCCCACCCACGGGTAGCGCAGGCAAAGGATGAGCCGGGCGGTGCCCGTGGGTGTAATGGTCTCTTTTCTCTTCGTCGGTGCCGATGGGGTGTCGGAAGCTGACGTGGCATGCTTGTCTCTTCTCTTCTTCATTAATGCCGACAGGGTGTCGGGAGCTGACATGGTCTATTTGTCTCTTATTCTCTTCATCAGTGCCGACGGGGTGTCGGGAGCTGACATGGTTTGTTGGTCTCTTCTTCTCTTCGTCAGTGCCGACGGGGTGCCGGGCGCTGACATGGTATGTTGGTCTCTTTGTCTCTTCATCAGTGCCGACGGGGTGCCGGGCGCTGACGTGGTATATTGGTCTCTTCTTCTCTTCGTCAGTGCCGACCGGGTGTCGGGAAGTAACATGGTTTGTTGGTCTCTTCTTCTCTCCCCCCCCTTTTTCTTCCCTATTCCCTTTTTTCTTTTCTTCTTCCTCGCTTTTTTTTATTTTTTCTTTTTATTTTCCTCTTTCCTCTTTTTTTCTTCTCTTTCTTCTCTTTTATAACAACTCTGGACAGCTGTCGGCATGGATGCCGATGGTTGGATAATTGTCGGCTGGGACGCCGATGATTAGAAAGCTGTCGGCTTAGCAGCCGATGGTTGGGGAGCTGTTGGCGCGAAAGCCAATAATTGGATAGCTGTCGGTTGAGAAACCGATAATTGAAAAGTTGTTGACCCAGGGGACGATAATTGCAAAGCTGTCGGCTCAAAGGCCGATAATGGAATAGCTGTCGAGCCAAGGGCCGATGATTGAAAAGCTGTCGGCTCAGGGGCCGATGGTGGAGTCGAGAAACCAGGCCATGTGGGCCGGAACCCAGGAGGCAGGCTAGAGAAGCTGAAGTCAATGCTTCTTGTGCAAGTGGGCAAGCTGTAGGAGCCCAAGTTAATTTTGGAAAGGTAGGCCATACGGGCCGCAATTGAAGTCGATAGAGCGAGCCACGAGGGCGGAGAGAAGGGTTCATTGATTCAAAAAGGATGTTCGTCGCTCGAAGGGACAGAGAGAAGAGTTTGTTGATTCAAAAGAAATGTTCGTCACCTGAGGGGACGGAGAGGTGGTCAAGTCATTGACACGGGCTAGTGTCAGTGCTAAGAAAGAGGGTTGATTCCTCACCCGAACGGCAGGCTCGGGCCAGGGTGAAAGGGTATTTCATTCTTTAGCGCGCCAGGGGGGGACCGACTGTGAAATCCAAACCCGGGAAAGTGGGCCACGAGGGCCTAAATCGGTGTTGCGGAGGTAGGCCGCGAAGGCTGAAATCGGGGAAGCGGGCTACAACAGCCAAAATTGGGGAACATGATGTGAAAGCCCAAATTGGGGAAGCGGACTATAGAAGCCGAGGTTGGAAGATTAACAAGCCGCGAGGGCAAGAGGTAGACCATGGGGGCCAAGATTGGGCTCTACGAGCCAGAGCTGGGAAAGTAGGCTTCGATAGCCGAAATTGAGTTTATTGTATACACATATTTTTATTATTTATTTTTTTATTATATTTTTTTTATTCAAGCATGCAAGCATTCATTAGCAGACATAACATAAATATAAGTACGGCAGCTCCTTCTATAGGGGATAGGATAGGGACATCACCTAAAATTCGTAGACACGGTGTGGGCCACGAGGCACAATTGAGGGGTGGTGCACCCGTTAAGAGGATATCGAATGTCTTACACGCATAGCTTAAATTCACGTATTTCACCTGAGGCAATTCTCTGTGGCATGGCAGTGCAAATGTGTGAACAAAGGGCCCTAACCATAGGGATATGCAGATTTTTCTAGTGACACTCGAGGATTACTCTAGTGCCTACACGTGGGTTTCAGGCTCCCGATTTTGGTAGCTTCGCACAGCCCCCATCTGTTTATTTTGGTAGCGGATGTCACCGTTCGGCGCGAGTCTCCTCATGTGTCTCAATGGGGATTCCCGGCTACTAGGATTCATCCTTATTGTAATTCGCTTCACCATTTCGCGCGAGTCTCCTCATGTGTCTCAATGGAGATTTCCGACTACTCGGATTCACGTTTCTCTCTTCCCTTTTTTTTGCATCATTTCTCTCTCTCTCTCTCTCTCTCTCTCTCTCTCTCTCTCTCTCTCTCTCTCTCTCTTTTACAGTGGGGGTAAGCAACTTTTTCCTCACGATTACCTTTCACGCGAGTGCAGGAATTCAAGCATCCGTAGAGTGCTAAGAAGAAATTCGAGCAATCCCTATGGTTGAAAGCTATTGAACACGTTAAGTGCGAGGTGTGGGAGCGTTACCTCTGGTTTATTTTATGAGTTGGGCTCAGCAATTTAGCCATGACCCTTCCCCTTGACGTGTGCACCCGCCATAATTGGGTTCCCTTCTAGCGTATGCCGTGACGCACGTGCATCCCGAATCGGGACGATATTATTTAGCAAGGAAACATGGTCTTAGAAGATTTCAAGGAGGTGTATTATTCTATATTAAGCAACATGCAAGTAGGGTAGCCAAGCAATTCTTATTTTTTTCTCTCTTCTTCTTTTTTTTTTGGCGTAAGAGCATACTGGCGTTACGTATATGTATATTGTATGTGCATATAGAATCAAAGCAGCAGCCAAGGTGCTAAGGAAGGAGACCGCGAAGAGCCGAAAGAACATTGGGGAAGCGGGCCATAAAAGCCGAAGTCGATATTGAAAGTAGGCCACAATAGTCAAAAATCGAGGAGAGCGGGCTGCGAGAGCCAAATTATGGGAATCAGGCCGCAGGAGCCGGAGTTGGGAAGCGGACTGCAGGAGCCGGAGTTACGGGAAGCTGGCCGTGAAGGCCGAATTCTGGGAAGCATGCCGTAAAGGCCAAATTCTGGGAAGCACGCCGTAAAGGCCGAATTCTGGGAAGCAGGCTGCAAGAGCCAAAGATATTGGGAAGCGGGCTGCAAGAGCCGAAATTGTGGGAAGCAGGCTACGGAAGCCAAATCGGGGAAGCATGCTACAAGAGCCAAAATTGTGAAGCGGGCTGCAGGAGCCGAAGTTATGGGAAGGGGGCCGCGAAGGTCGAATTCTGGGAAGCAGGCCGTGAAGGCCGAATTCTGGGAAGTAGGCTGTAAGAGCCAAAGATATTGGGAAGCGGGTTGTGAAGGCCGAATTCTGGGAAGCAGGCCGTGAAGGCCGAATTCTGGGAAGCAGGCTGCAAGAGCCAAGGTTGGGAAGCAGGCCACGAGGGCCAAAGGTAAGCAGGCTGCGAGAGCCATAATTGGGGAGCAGGCTACAAGAGCCAAAGGGAAGCAGGCTTCGAGAGCCAGAATTGGGAAGTAGGCTATAAAAGCCAAAGAGAAGCAGGCGGTAAGAGCCAAGGTTGGGAAGCATGCCACGAGGGCCAAAGGTAAGCAGGCTGCGAGAGACAGAATTGGGGAGCAGGCTACAAGAGCCGAGATTGGGAAGCGGGCTGCAGGAGCCGAAGGGAAGGGTCTTTTTTGTTCTCTGGCCGGGGAAGGGTCCGGACCAAAATGGAAGGCTTATTCTTTTATTCTCTGGCCGGGGAAGGATCCAAGCCAGAGTGAGAGGTCCATTTTTTAACTGGGAAGCTGTTGGATGGGATGCCAATGATGAGGGAGCTGTCGGCTAGGAGCCGATGATTATACAGCTGTCGACCCGAAGGCCGATAAGGAGGTAGCTGTCGGCTAGGGGGCCGATGATGAGGTAGCTATCGACTTGGGGGCCGATGATTACATAGCTGTCGGCTCAGGGGCCAATGATTGTAGCTGTCGACCTGAAGGCCGATAATTAGATAGCTGTCGACCTGAAGGTCGATGAAGGAGTAGCTGTCGGCTTGGAGCCCCGATGGCTGAAAGTTGGTCGGTTTAGCGCCCCGTCGGCGGAAGGTTTAGTCAGTTTAGCGCCCCGTCAGCGGAAGGTCTAGTCGGTTTAACGCCCCGTCGACGGAAGGTCTCGTCGGTTTAACGCCCCGTCGGTGGAGGGTCTCATCGGTTTAACGTCCCGTCGGCGGAAGGTCTAGTTGGTTTAACGCCACGTCGGCAGAAGGTCTAGTCGGTTTAACGCCCCGTCGGCGGAAGGTCTAGTCGGTTTAACGCCCCGTCGGCGGAAGGTCTCATCGGTTTAACGCCCCGTCGGTGGAAGGTCTAGTTTGTTTCTATTTGTTGGATGACTGAAGGTCGGAGGTAAAAGTCTGTCTCGTGACTCTTCTTTCTCTTCTTTTCTTCTTCTTTTGTGAGGAGAGGCGGGTGCAAAGACCGCATCTGCCTCGTGACTCTTTTTTTCTCTTCTTCTTTTGTGGAGAGGCAGGTGCCAAGACCATGTTCGCCTCATGTCTCTTCTCTTCCTTTTCTTCTCTTCTTCTTTCTGTGGAGAGGCAGGTGCAAAGACCATGTTTGCCTCATGACTCTTCTTTCTCTTCTTCTTTTATGTGGAGAGGCGGGTGCAAAGACCGCGTCTGCCTCGTGACTCCTTTTTTTTTTCTCTTCTTCTTTTGTGGAGAGGCAGGTGCAAAGACCATGTTCGCCTCATGTCTCTTCTCTTCCTTTTCTTCTCTTCTTTTGTGTGGAGAGGCAGGTGCAAAGACCATGTTTTCCTCATGTGTCTTTTCTTTCTTTTCTTCTCTTCTTTTGTGTGGAGAGGCGGGTTCAAGGACCACGTCTGCCTCACGCGTGTATTTTTCTTTATTCTGCTCTTCTTTTCTCATTAATGCTTCCGCACTGGAGTGTATGTCTCTTAACGTGCCTCCAGGTTGGGGTGTAGCTTTATTTGGTATGCGTCCCCCTGAGGGGTGTGTTTTGCCTCTTCGCTTCTGTGCCCCCAGGCGGGGTGTATTTTTCATGGCTTCTATGCCCCCAGACCAGGGTGTGTTTCTTCTTCAAATGCCCCCAAGGCGGGGTGTAGCTCTCTTTAAACCCCCCCAAGCCGGGGTATACTCTTCACGGCTTCTATGCCCCCAAGCGGGGTATGTTTCTTCTTCAAATACCCCTAAGTCAGGGTGAGTTCTTCTGCTCTTTATGCCCCCATGGTGGGGTGGGTTTCTCTATACATGCCCCTGGCACGGGGTGCGTCTTTTGTTTCTTACACCCCCCCATGGCGGGGGTGAATTCTGCTTCTTCTACCCTTGAAGGTGGAGGAGTGCTTCTCTTCATATGTCCCCGGCATGAGGGTGTATCTTTGTTGCTTGTTGTGCCCCCGGTCGGGGTAGATTCTTCCGCTTCTTCCGCCCCAGAGTGGGGGAGATTATTGTGACTCCTCTGTGTTGATGATGTTGACAATAAGCATTACTTCATTGGCAACAGCTTATTTTGACTGATTGGCAACTGTTCATATTTTGATGAAATTGTCTTTATCAGATTGTTTGTGTGTTCCATGCATTTAGAGTATGTACATCGTCAGTGCTCTTCATGCATATGCATTGTCCGTGCATCTTTTCACAAGTCAATGCATCGTTCACTCCAGCAAGTCTATACATTGCATCGGTCAAGTCTGCATATTGCTTGTAGACTGCACAAAGTCTGCACATTCGTTGCTGCAATGTATGTACATCATCATGTCGCTTGCACGTAGAGTCTATGCATTGCATTCTGTCAAACACAGAGTCTATACATTCCTTGCTGTTATGTCCGTGCATCCATTTCACAAGTCCATACATTGTCCTGTTGCACGCCACTCAGCTGAGCAAGTCTATACATCTGTTAGCCTTGCCTTATGCACGCAGAGTCTATACATTCACATGCATATGCAAAGTCTGTACAGCCAGTGCATCCCTTGATTCAAGTCTGTACATCGTCTTTGCTCAAGTACACACAAAGTCTGTACATTGTCTTTGCACAAGTACACACTAAGTCTGTACAGCCTGTGTGTTCCATGCATTCAAAGTCTATGCATTCCACTGTAGGTACGAGTGGTTAAGTCCGTGCAGGCATAACTAGCAAGGCTATACATTGGCTGCTGCATGCTCACTAAGTCCATACACTCGCATGTCTGTACATTGCATTTGACGGAGGCATAGAAAGTCTATACAATGGTATCTTTACCGACGTTGCACTCGCAAGTCTATACATTGGTATCTTTACCTACGTTGCACCTGCAAGTCTATACATTGGCTGCTGCATGCTCACACAATCATTAAGTCTATACATCGTGCACTCTCAAGTCTGTACAGCCTGTGAGGTCCGTCTCACTTAGCGTCTCATTTGGACATAAAGTCTATACATTGGACCGTCTCACTTAGCGTCTCACTTAGCGTCTCACTCATCGTCTTTGTTGCACGCAGAATCTGCACAACTCTTTGTCAGCAAGTCTGTACATCGTGTAGCATGCACGCGTTCAAGTCTGTACATCGCATAGCATGCACGCATGTCCAAAGCATGTACATTGTTCACTTGCAGCATTAGCACAAGTCTGTACAGCCTGTGTGCTTCATAATGCAAAGTCTATACAACGGCTAGCTGCACAAACGCCAAGTCTATACATTGGCTAGCAGCACAAACACTAAGTCTACACATTGTTGCATGCAGAGTCTGTACATTCATTTGGCATGTCAGTGTATCCATTTGTAATGTATATACCTTGCTATCTGTATCTGTGCACTCCTTCACTCCAAGTCTATACATTGTTTCATGCATTGCACGAAGTCTGCACATTGTGTGTTGCTATGCTTATACATCATTTTAGTAAGTCTGCACAATGGTGCATGTTGAGTCTGCACATTCATTTGGCATGACAGTGCATCCATTTGTAATGTTCATACTTTGCTTGATGCATTCTGCATTACACACTCAGTTTGTGCATTGTGCTCTCATGTTTCAACACTAGGCATTACAAAGTCTATACATTGTTGTCGCATTACAAAGTCTATACATTACTGTCGCATTGCAAAGTCTATACATTGCAAAGTCTACACACTGCATTACACAATACAAAGTCTGTACAAGGTTCTATAGTCTTAAACTGATAATTCTCTCCGACTGACTGACAGGTACTTTTCGTGAAGTTTAAGAACAGCACATGATCCGAGAAGGGAGGACGGCTCAGGATCGTGACACGTGTAAAGCAGCAAGCCTGGATGCTGCCACGTGACCAAAATATTGGGCCGGAAATGTGGAAGCCACACGCCCTCCTAATTGCTGCTGATATAAAAGGAACACTTCATCTGGAGAAGTGTGTGGTGAATCTTGAGCAGAGAAAGTGAAGCAGCAGAGAGCCACCGAGTGCAGAGAAGAAAAAGAGAGAGAAGAGCAGAGCAGAGAAGAAAAGGAGAGAGAAGAGAAGATTGAGAAGATAGAGTTGAGAGAGTTTATTTGAGAAGTTGTTCCTCAGACTCTTGGTTCAGATACCAGAGCTGAGTTTGCTCATTGCGAGCTATATTCCCTTTTGGGATTTATTATTTTTGTTTGATTCTATTTTTGTTTTCTGAAACCTTTCTTCAAGCTGTTTGTCAGCATAGCTAAGCTGTATTGCTCAGCAGTTTGCAGAGGTGTAGCCTCTGGACGGGTCAAGCTGTAGTCCCCAGCGGTTGCAGTGGAGGATTCCCCTAGACAGGTGAAGCTGTAATTCCTCAGCGGGCGAGACTTGGTCTCGGACAGCAAGCTGTGAAGCTCAGCGGTTGTAGGCTAAGCTATATTGCCCAGCGGACGCAAGCTGTGTTGCGCAGCAGTAAGCCACACTTGGGTTTGAGTGTGGGGTGGACGTAGGTCTGGAGGACCGAACCACCTAAAAATCTGGTGTGTTATGTGCTTGTGTGATTGCCTATGAACTGGTGTGTGGTTGCTTCTCTTGATTCTCTTCTCAGATCGCTTCGTTTCTGATCAGATCCAACGCTCTAGTTAGTAATCTTGTAGATCTATTGAAATTCCGCATTAGAGCCTTATTTTAGTTTTAAATTAGGCCATCGATCTATTCACCCCCCCTCTAGATCCACACTTCGTGGTGACAGAGTGTTTCCATCTAACACAACATATATTTCTCTTCGTATGTCCCCGGCCGGGGTGCATTCTCTTCGCTTCATATGCCCCCAGGGTGGAGCGCGTCTTCTGCTTCTTATACCCCCGGGATGGAGTGTATCCTCTTCATATGCCCCCGGGATGGAGGTGTGGTTTGCTTCCTATGCACCCAAGCGGGGTGTATCGCTGCTTGCAATGTCCCCCCCGAGGTGGGGTATCTTTCTTCCTCAAATACCCCCAAGTCGGGGCGTATTCTTTATGACCTCTATGCCCCCAGGTGGGGTATGTTCCTTCTTCAAATACCCCTAAGATGGGGTGGACTCTTTTCTTCTTATGCCCCCAAGGCGGGATGTGGCTTCTTCAAATGCCCGTGAGCCGGGGCATGTTCTTTACGGGTTCTATGCCCCCAGGCGGGATATGTTTCTTCTTCAAATACCCCTAAGCCGGGGTGTACTTCTCTTCATCTGCCCCTGAGCCTAGGCGTGACTATTACTTCTTGTGCCCCCATGGTGGAGTATGTTTCTTCTTCTTATCCCCCATGGCGGAGTGTGTTTCTTCTGCTTCTTATGCCCCCAGGTCGGGGTGTATCCTCTTCGTATGCCCCTGGCACGGGGTGTATCTTTTGCTTCTTATGCCTCCCTGAGGCGGGGGTGCATGTATTTTTAAATGCCCCTAAGCCAGGGTGTATTCTTTGTCTCACATGCCCCCCCTCCCCCCCCCCCCCGAATCGGGGTGTTGTTTGTTGTGCCCCCATGGCGGGGGTGGAATTCTTGTTTCTTGTGCCCCCCCGAGGCGGGGTGTATTCTTTCTTCGAGTGTCCCCAGGTCGGGGTGAATTCTTTTCTTCTATCCAGACACACCGGAGGGAATGTTTGCTTCTTGTGCTCCCAAGGTGGGGTGTATTGCTACTTTTGATGCCCCCAAGGTGGGGCGTATTGCTGCTTCTGATTCCCCAGAGCGAGGTATCTTTCTCTTCACATGCCCCCGGCACGGGGTATATTCTGCTTCTAGTGCCCCCAAAGTGGAGTGTATTGCCGCCCCTGAGGCGGAGTGTAGTTCTTGCCTTTTTTTTTATGCACCCAAGGAGGGGTGAATTCTTCTTCTTCGCTTACGTGCCCCCATATCGGGGTGTATTCCTTCCTTCATATGCCCCTCCTAAGCTGGGGGATGTTGTTTGTTCTGCTTCAGATGTCCCCCGGGGGGCGGTGCATATTGCTTCATGGACCCTGAGCCTGGGGTATACTCCTTCAAATGCCCCTAAGCCGGGGTGGATTCTCTTTTATTCTTATGCTCCCAAGGCGGGATGTAGCTTCTTCAAATACCCCTAAGTCGGAGCGTATTCTTTATGGCTTCTATGCCCCCGGGCGGGGTATGTTTCTTCTTCAAATACCCCTAGGCCGGGGTGGACTTCTCTTCATATACCCCTGAGTCGGGGCGTGTTCTTTATAGCTTCTAGGCCCTCGAGGCGAGGTATGCTTCTTCTTCAAATGCCCCCAAGACGGGGCTGTGATTCTTGACTTCACATGCCCCCAAGGCGGGGTGTATTCTTCTGCTTCCTCTATCCCAGAGTGGGGTATATTTCTCTTTGTATTCCTCTAAGCCAGGGTGTATTCTTTGGTTTCATACGCCCCTATACAGGGTAGGATCTTTGCTTCTTTGCACCCAAGGTGGGGTGTGTCCTCCGCTTCTTATGCCCCCAGACAGGGGTGGATTCTTCTGCTTCTTACGCCCCCGGGACGGAGTGTATTCTCTTCATATCCCCCGGCACGAGGGTGCATCTTTATTGCTTGTTGTGCCCCCAAAGGGAGGTGTCTTTCTCTCCATTTGCCCCGGGCACCGGGTATATCTTTGCTTTTTATGCCCCCGAGGGGGGAATTCTTCTTCTTCTGCCCCGACACGCTGGGGGATGTTTGCTTCTTGGGCACCCAAAGTGGGGTGTGTTCTCGATGGCTCCTGTGCCCCCCTTGGTGGGCTGTTTGCTTCTTCTTCAGATTCCCCTAAGGCGGGGTGTATTCTTTGTTGCTTCATGTACCTCCGAGTCGGGGTGGATCCTCTTCATGTGACCCTATGGCGGGGTGTACTCTTTTTATGTGCTCCCAGGAGCGGGGTGTGGTTTACTTCCTGTGCACCGAAGTAGGGTGTATCGCTGCTTGCAATGTCCCCCGAGGCGGGGCATCTTTCTTCTTCAAATACCCCTAAGCCGGGACGTATTCTTTATGACCTCTATGCCCCCAGGTGGTGTATGTTTCTTCTTCAAACACCCCTAATATGGGGTGGACTCTTTTCTCCTTATGCTCCCAAGGCAGGATGTAGCTTCTTCAAATGCCCATGAGCCGAGGCGTGTTCTTTGCGGCTTCTATGCCCCCAGGCGGGAGTATGTTCTGCTTCTTTTACCCCCTCGCGGTGGGGCGTATTTCTCTTCATATGCCCCCCCATAGTGGGGGTGTAGCTTTTCTTCATCTGCCCCCCAGATCGGGGGGTATGCCTCTTCACCTCTGTGCCCCCAGGCGGGGTATGTTTCTTCTTGAAAGGCCCCTGAGCCGGGGTGTAGCTTTGTCATATGTTGTGCCCCCGAGTCGGGATGGATTCTCTTCATGTGCCCCTAGATCAGGGTGTATATTTTTTACCTCTTATGCCCCTATGGTGGGGTATATCTCTTCTTCTTATCCCCCATGGTGGGGTATGTGCATGCTCTCTTCGGGAGTGGTGGCCGTGCTTGGCGTCATTGCGATAAAGCATTCCCCGCAGCGGGCAGCAATTCATCAAGCTACAGTTGCGGCTTGCTGGGTTTTTTAATAGCCACTCGAGGGGCCGTCTTATGTCGGATAGAGGCAGCAGGAAGGAGGAACGGGCCGGGTCATTGCACCGCGGACTTGGATCCTCCTAGAGTCAGGCAGGATGCCGGGTTTCTTCTTGCTCTTTTGGTCGACAATGCTTGCCAGCTTTTTTTCTTTTTTTTTTGTCTTTTCTCTCTTTTCTCTTTTTTTTCTTTTATTGTGTAATAAACCAAGGCAGGTGCGTGGGAGAGCGCTCACCCCGCTCCACCGCAACAACCCCACAGTGGTAATCTTCGTTCAGCATGGGTGTTGACGGATGCGGGCATACAACCCTCTCTCACCGATTCTTTCTCTTCCTTTTTTGCTTCTTTCTTTTCTTCTTTTCTTCTTTTCTTCTTTTCTTCTTCTTCTTCTTCTTTCTTCTCTTTCTTCTTAAGGAAAGGGGGGTTTGATTTCCCCTCCATTCTCTTCTCTTTCTCTTCTCTTTTTTTTTTATAACAGCCCCCATGATTCCTGGAAGCTGCATATGCTTCGAAGTAGCGTCCTCGAGGCCACGAAGGCAGCTGCACCGAGTCTGGCTTTTCTCCCCATATGGCTCGCGAAGACAGCACCTGTAATTCATCAAAGCAGGCAACCATCGTTTATTAGGAGGCCATGAGGCCCTGAATCCCGGCGAAGAGATGACGGGTAGTTTAGGTCCCACCGGGCGTGCCAGACTTGTGGACGCACTTTTTATTTAAATAGTGATTTATTCATTTATTGGGTTTATTAGGTGCGTGGGCGTGCCAGTCACCGGAGTGACAATTTATTCGGACTCCGAAGAGCCCATGGTGCGCTCTATCTAACTTTGGTCGGACGATTGTGTGGTTCGTGTTGGGACCAAAATCCGTCGCGCCATAAAGGTCACGACGTCATTTACATCCCCCATACGAGGGAACACCCTTGATTAATCGCCGAGAATCAGGGCCTCATGGCCAGGAACTTAATTGCATAGAAATTTGTTAAGAAATGCTGAAGTCCTCGTATGAGGGCGTGAAGAAGCGTTAGAGATCATGTCGGTCGTGTGCTGACCATTTAATATTCGGACGAATGTCTGGCTCGAGAAAATCATGATTGTCACAGGAAAATCGGAATGCATATATGCCGAGGTACGGTAGATTTATTGTTCAGAAGAACGGAAAGCGTTCGGCTAAACTTCTGTTAGAGCGGTCAAAGACCAGTAAGTCTGTTGGCTCGGTGCAAGAGCAAGCTGCGACCATACTGCGGTGGGCCCCTCGCGGTCGAAGTCAGGCTCGCATGAGCGTCATTAATATTTCCGGTACCAAGGGGCAACGGGGGAATATCCCCTGAACCAGCTGGAAAGCCCTATGTCTTGGGGAACGAACGTTCGAAACGTATCGGTCATTCGGGAGACCGTTTAATATTCGGACGGGTGTCCGGCTTGAGAATATCGTAATCGTCGCGGGAGGACCTGGAACATATGTATGCTAGGATACGGTAAATATATTATTCTGAGACACTGAAAACATTCGGTTAAATCTCGGTTAGTGTAGCAGGAAACTAGCGAATTTATTGGCCCGGTGCGAGATCGAGTCGGGACCATACCGGGGGCGCCTCCCGCGGTCCAAACGGGGCTTGCGTGGGCATCATTAATGTTTCCAGTGCCGGAGGGCAACGGGGAAGAGTCCCGGGACTAGATTCCAAAACCAAAATGTGTTTGAAGGGAACGAGCTATAGGCCGAGGATATGGGTCATACAATGACCATAATCGAGACATGCCCGAGGTCTAAGCGTGGCCCACGGGGGCCCTATTGACATTCCCATGCAAAGGGTCCAGGGATGACGGGAGCCATCTCGTTCTGTTCCGATTTTGTCGGTCACTCACGGACCTTTTCATATTCGGACAAAGGTCTGTATTGAAAGTACGACGTGGATGGAAACGACCCCGTACAAATGTATGCCGAGTTTGCGGCAACTTCAATGAAAGGGCGGGAACGAATCCCAATAGAATGAATCCGATTTGACGAGCTATCGGCCCAGAGCAATACCGGGTCACGACCACGTCGGGGTGGGAGCCGTCGGCCATGTTGGTCGCTCACAGGTCTTTTCATGTTCGGACACAGGTCCGTAATAGGATCGCGGCGGAAATCGAGGTGAACCCGTTCAAATGTCTGTCGAACGTGCGGCAATTTTAGTAGCGGCTCGGAAGGGATCCGGCCTGAGAAACGAGCCTGGCTTAATCGGAATGTCGGCCCGAGGCGAGGTAGGGTCATGGCCATTTCAGGATAATTCCCAAGACTCAGGCCCAACCTAGAAGGGCGGCATTGTTGTTCCTTCAGCACCGGGTCACGGGAGAGACAGGGGCTGCGATATAGATTTTACCATTTTTTAATCTGGGTTTCAAATATATATATATATATATATATATATATATATATATATATATATATATATATATATATATATATATATATATATATTATCGGTTATTTCTCTTTTATGTATTTGTTCCGAATGATTTCTCCATTTTCGTTCATTATTATTATTATATTTTCTCTTTTCTTACTATTATTATTATTACTATTTCACACCCTTTTTATTTATTTCATATATATATATTTAGATTTATTTATTCATCATAATTTGTATTAATTTATTATTATTATTATTATTATTATTATTATAATATATATATATATTTGGAGAGAGTGAGCCGCTAGAGGGCCAAAAGGGGTGTACCGACGAAGGCAGGGAGAGCGTGCCGGCGAAGGGCCTGGTCGAGTGTGCCGGGGAAGGAGGGCAGAGGGCGTGCTGGAGAGGGGCTGGGAGTGTGTGCCGGCGAAGGGCACGAGGCGTGCCGGCGAAGGGCGCTGCGGGGCGTATCGGAGAAGGATGGTGGGAGGTGTGCCGGTGAAGGACGGTGGAAGGCGTGCCGGTTAAGGAGGGCAGAGGGCGTGCCGGAGAGGGGCTGGGAGAGTGTGCCGGCGAAGGGCGCGAGGCATCCCGGCGAAGGGCGCTGCAGGGCGTACCGGCGAAGGATGGTGAGAGGTGTGCCGGCGAAGGCCGGTGGAAGGCGTGCCGGTTAAGGAGGGCAGAGGGCGTGCCGACGAAGGGTGTGCCGGCGAAGGATGGCTGGAGGGTGTACCGGCGAAGGGCAGGGGGAGCCCACTCTTCCATTCATATGCCTTTTCCCTTTTCCTTTTCTCTCTTGATTTTATTAAGTTTACGTGGGTTTCTTCTCTCTTTCTCTCGATTAACTTCCATTCTTTCTCCCATGAGGACGAATGTTCAAGTTGCTTAGTTGTTGTTCGATTCGGCTCTCTTTGAGTTGATTGGGGTTCCCTTGCCTCGGTTAAAACGTTTTACCATTGTTCTTTTCGTTTGTTTGTTGCTTTCTCTAGTCTTTTAATTCGTTATTGCCCCATTTATTTGTTGCTTCCTTTTGTCCTTTTAATATGTTATCGTTTCTAACAAAAATTCGGCAGCATCTCCCCTTGACCCGAGCGTAAGGGAGATACAGGGAACGCGCCCACATGGAGTGGCGGAACCCGATAATTGGAGGTGGGCGCACGGGGGCGGCAACACCTTAATAAATCTCGAAAAACTCGGAGGGAACGGCGAGTGGAAGACTACTCTAGGACTGGCTAGGGGGGATGCACCGGGCAAGAAGGAGAGGCAAGTGTGCCGGGCAAGGAAGGCACGAGGGGGGTGAGCCGAACTGGGAGGAGCCCGGGTGTGCCACTGAGGGGCTGTGCCGGGAAAGTGGGGCAAGTGTGTGCGGGGCAAGGGTCCAAGGGACTGTGCCGGGGAAGGATTGGTTGGGGTGTGCCGCTGAAGGCACAGCCGGGGTGTACCGCTGGAGGCACAATTAGTGTGTGCCGCTGGAGGCACAACTGGGTGTGCCGTTGGAGGCACAACTAGGGTGTGCCGTTGGAGGCACGGCTGGGGGTGAACGAAGGTGAAAATGCTCGGCAGGAAGTGAACCCTATAAAAGGGAAGAAAAGAAAGGGGCGTGAAACACCGAAGGATGCAAACACGGAAGAAATGCCTTAGAAAAACGTCCGAGAAAATATTTGCAAGCCTTTTCTTTCTATTCTCATAAGAGGAATGCCCCGAGGGGAATAATACATTGCAACAAAAAGGAAAACGGGGAAAAGGGAAAGCAAGAAAGAACAAGACATGGTGGGGGGTGGAACACCGGCCCCTCTCCTCCCAGACCTCACTCCCTCTCTTCACTCACTCCTCTTCTCTTCTTCTCTTCATGCAGACGGCGGTGGGAAGAGTAGCAGGAAGGGGGAGACAGAGCCTCCCCTCCTCTTATTCTCTTCTTCTCTTATTCTCCTTCTCTCTTCGCATAGACGGCAGCGGTGGGTGGAGCGGCAAGCCCTCTCCCCTCTCTTCCTTTCTTCTTCTCTTTCTCTTCGCGCGGACGATGGTGGATGGAGCAGTAGGGGGGAGCCAGAGCCTCCCCTCCTCCTCTTCTCTTCTTATCTTCCTCTTCTTCTCTTTTGTTTTCTCTTTGTCGTCTCCCCCTCCGTCTGTGTGTCTGTCCCTTCCTTTCGTTCACAGCGAAGAGGGGTCTTATACCCCGGGCGGCGGGAGCGTCCGAAGGCGGGAAGCGTCCGACGGGCAGTTAATGGGAGTTGACTCCCTTGTCCTGGGTGGCAGGAGGAGTAGGCATCGTGGCTCTCTCCCCGGGTGACACCTCATCAACCCCATTGCGCGCCAAGGATCTATAGGGGATGGTGTTAAGATTGCTTGCCGACCGCGTTGGGTGAGGAACAGCCGAAGTGTGCCGCTGAACGGGCGAAAACCCGTGCCGCTGGAAGATCGTAAAAGCGTGCCGCTGGAAGCCTGCAAAAGCGTGCCGCTGGAAGAGCTCGCAGGCGTGCCGCATGGGTGCCGCCATGGGTGTGCCGTTGAGCGGGCAGCCAAGGTGTGCCGCTGGAGGGCACCAGCGGGTGTGCCGCTGAAGGCACCCAGGGGGGTGTGCCGGTTAGGGGCTTCAAGGTTGTGCCGTTGGAGGGCACTAGCGGGCGTGCCGCTGGAGGGGGCACAAGGAGCGTGCCGTTGAAGCACGGGCTGGGGGTGCCGTTGGAGGAGGGCACGGGCATGCCGCTGAGGGGGGCCAGGGGCATGCCGCTGAAGCGCAGGCTGGGTGTGCCGTTGACGAGCCTTGGGAGCGTGCCGCTGAAGGGGCGTGCCGCTGAAGAGTCCTGGGGGCGTGCTGCTGAAGGGCCACCAGGGGCGTGCCGCTGAAGGGGGCGCAGGGTGTGCCGCTGAAGGACACCAGGGGCATGGCGCTGAAGGGCTAAATGGGCAGTCCTGAGCCGTTGTGAGCGCGAGTTGTGGCCCATCTGATTTTCTTCGAGGCCCATGGATTGTAGGTCTCTTGGTGGTTGATTTCTCTTCACTGTCGAGACTCCGGGGACGGCTTCACAGCAGTATATGCGTTTGTTTGGAGAGTTCGAATGGCCCATCTTCCCCGTAGTTTTTTATTTGGAGTCGTTGTTGATGCTAGACTAGTTGGGATGTATGGGCGTGCAATTTTACATGTCCACAATAGGTTGCATCATCTTCGGACAATCTCGAATCATGTGGCCCTTCTCACCACAACGGAGACATCTGCCGTTGGCGATCCAGCATACTTCCCCGCCATGACACTTGCCACATTGCTTGCATTCTGGTTTGTTGCTGCCCCAAATTGGTGGTGTGGTCTTCCTTGCCACGAACGGTCGTGACGGATTGCTCATCACCTTTTTGCCTTTATCATTCCCGTGAAAGGGTGCCGATGGTCTTTTTGTTGAAGTCCTCTTCTCCTCTTGATATAACGCCATGTCGCTCTCTTGACGACATGCCGCGCCAATAGTCGCCTCCATAATAGCCAAATCTAGTGTAACTAAGCGGGTTCGAAGTGATGGTCGAAGTCCCGCCACGAACTTTTTCACCTTCCGTCTTTCATCTGCAGCAATGTGCGGTGCATAATTTGACAATTCCACGAACTTTGCTTCATACTCCAGTACGGTCTTCGACTCCTGAGTTAGGGCTAGAAAGTCTTGCTCCAGCTTGTCTTGTATATGTTCCGGTATATATTTTGCCGTGAATAGCTCCGTGAATTCTTCTCATGTAATTTCATGCTCCAGTCTGTCTGGTTGATTCCATAGCACAGACGCCCACCATACATCTGCTCTCTCATGTAGCATGTGTAAGGTTTCACACAGCACCTACGGGCGACGCATCGGATAACAAAAATTTAATTTGCCCGATTCCGGTGTTATGGAAAGCTTAATCTGTGCTCTAATCGGTGTTTCTAATACCCTAATTACGGGTTGCGTGTTTCACCTTGCGCGGAACGACGCTGTCCGCGATGCCCGATGCAGAATAACGAGCCGCACAGCTGTACGGCCTCTAGAGCAGATCCACACGGACCCTTGCGCAGCGACGGTACCTCCCCGGCATAACTTTCCCGGCTCTAACACCTTCTGGAGAGAGAGAGAGCAAGGGGGAGAAAGGGGGGAGGCTAATCCTCTCCTTAATGCTTAATGCTTGATTAGCATTAAGGGGGGGTTGGAAGGAGAAGCCAAGAGTTCGAATGAACTCACGTAGATGGCTATATATAGAGTTTAGGCTTATTAGAAAAGGGCTCCAAAAGACCGAAACTATATATATATCCTATCTCATATTATACATATATATTAAACTCCATTTACACTCCTTTCCAAAAGGAATTAAAAGAAAATAATACATACATTTGTATAATAATTATCCGTCACCCAAGAATCCATTGTGTGTGATCCTCTAGGCCCATAGTCACTCTAGTTTAAGGCCCATTAACTTCTAATTCTTAATTAGAAGTAAATTAAACGTATTATTCGCTTCTACAAGAGTCGAATAATGGTTTAATTCATTCCGAACCTACAATCACGTTGGGTCAAGCAAATCCGCGTGATCCTAGAGGACGCCGGGTTTAAACCAGCATGTCTGGTACCTGTAAGTCCACAGTTACCGCATCGATATAATCCCTCGCTCCTTCTATGAGTCTGGTACGATCGAGGGTATGGTATCTGTCAAACCCCATGATCGTGTCATTTGACTATGACCTCCTTAAAGTGTATGACGTCCGTTCTAAACGAATTCACATGACCCTGGCCAGGGATTTAACGGAGCGTCAATGTCATGACCCATTAACTGTCTGATATATACCCGACAGTGAGCGATCCCCTCTTGACCATTGATGATCTTCACACGTCTCCTGGAGTGGTTAATGACTCGACAACTCATGACTTATGGTTAAAGTCACTTAGCTAAATAATTAAACCATTCCAGTCCTCGTGTAAGATCCGATCAATGTCTCAGGTCAAAGGACCAACGATGCTACTGTGACCGTTGGATCTTCAGTTGACATTAGGTATAATCAACCATCTGAAGATCCAATAGCGGATCAGATCAGTGCACATCCTCCAAGGACATACACCTACACATATGTGTTGGTGCCCCGCACCAATGACCATGAGACTGGTCACTGACACATCATGTGTACTGGTTTAATAGGTAATCAAAGTCCCCGAGTGATTACCCTCCAATCAGGAATAGTTTAAGGTATGTGTTCATGTAAAGTAAGTCTCATGTTCGAGATCCAATCTCGAGCTGACTTTACAACCACATATCCTAGGGACAACGTAAAGTAACACAATCGCATATTTACGCTCAAACACCACTTTATTAATGAACAAGATCGTACAACTATTGGGCCTACCCGACCCGAAATTGGCCTGTAGCACACCAACACTAACAATCTCTCACTTGAACTACAGCCAATTGCCCACAACTTTGAGGCCCATCTTATCCCGATGACGCTCAAATACAGTCTGTGTCAATGACTTAGTCAGTGGATCTGCTATGTTATCTTCTGACGGTACACGCTCTACCATCACATCTCCACGATCAACAATCTCCCGAATAAGGTGAAAGCGCCTGAGAATATGCTTTGACCTTTGGTGAGATCTCGGTTCCTTCGCCTGGGCGATGGCCCCATTATTATCACAAAATAATGGGATGGGAGCTGATATCTCGGGAACTACGCCAAGTTCCAAGATGAATTTCTTCATCCAGACGGCTTCCTTAGCAGCTTCTGCTGCAGCAATATATTCTGCCTCCGTCGTCGAGTCTGCAGTCGTGTCTTGCTTGGAGCTTCTCCAACTGATTGCCCCTCCATTTAACATGAATACAAATCGAGACATGGATTTGCAGTCATCTGGATCTGACTGGAAACTAGAATCTGTGAAAGCTCTAAGCTGTAGGTCCTCTCCTCCATAAAGCAGAAAAAGATCCTTAGCCCTTCGCAGGTACTTAAGGATGCCCTTTACTGCCTTCCAGTGCTCTTCGCCTGGATTTGCCTGATATCTACTGACAATGCTCAAAGCATTGGCAACATCAGGCCGTGTACATAGCATTGCATACATGATTGACCCTATCGCCGAAGCATAGGGTACCTGATTCATGTGTGCCACCTCCTCAGAAGTTTTAGGACTCATCCCCTTGGATAGGTAAATTCCATGTCTCATGGGAATGAGACCTCTCTTGGAATTTTTCATCCTAAACCTTTTGAGGATAGTATCTATGTACATGGATTGGGATAATCCTAGCATCCTTTTAGATCTATCTCGATAGATCCTTATGCCCAGCACATAGGATACTTCTCCCAAATCCTTCATGGAGAAAGTCTTGGACAACCAAGACTTAGTTGATGTCAACATCCCTACATCATTCCCAATGAGTAAGATGTCATCAACATAAAGGACCAAGAAGGTCACTGAGCTCCCGCTGACCTTCTTGTAAACACAGGGTTCATCTTCATTCCGAATGAAGTTGAAAGATTTGACAGCCTCGTCAAATATTAAGTTCCAGCTTCTTGATGCCTGTTTTAATCCATAAATGGACCTTTGAAGTTTACATATCTTATTAGGATGTGGCTTGGAAGTGAATCCCTCAGGTTGTACCATGTACACCTCTTCTGACAGGTTTCCATTAAGAAAAACTGTCTTCACATCCATTTGACAGATCTCGTAATCTAGGTATGTGTAGACACGCCATTTCTGACGTTACGATGAGTAAATCCCATGTTATACCGTAATGCCCTGAAATAGCTTACATGTTATTTTATTTGAGTGATTTCCGTAATTATGGTTAAATTGCATTATTTTGTGAAAGGGAGAAAATTAAAATATGTGTACATATAAAATAAATAAAAAAAGAGAAAAATAAAATTCCAAAAAAATGTGTGTAATTGTGTTGACGTAAAAATAATATAATTGATTTTCTTTAATAAATTTATTTTCATAAAATATAAATACATATATAAGTGATTAGTATATACATAATATACTTATTAAAAGGCAAACAATATAATAACCATAAATAATATATATATAATCAAAAAGAAGCAAAACAAATAAAAAACAAACAAAACAAATAAACATAAAAAAAAGATAATAAAAATAATATTCCCTATCCATCTTATTCTCTACAAGTCCCTTTCTATTTCCTATTTTCACCCCCCTTCTCACGCAACCCACTTTCCTTCTCACCCTATCACCTCACTGCACACACCCCTTTCCCCACGGCACACACACACCCAACCCCACATGAAGCCCCTGTCGAACACCTCCGCAACTTCTCCCTCACCCTCTCTCACTCCATCTTTCCTCTCACGCCTTTTCCCTCCACGGTGCACACCTTCCACCCTCTGGCCATCTCCCATCTTCCTCCTCCTCACGCCCCCACGTCTCCTCTCACCTTTCTTTTCTCCCACGTCCACCACCCTTGCACCCCTCAACACCGGAAGACACTCATCACCGTCATCACTCCGTGCCACCCTCCTACGCAGCCCCCTGTCGTCACCAGCCACCCACGACCGCCCCCGTCGTCGTCCGCCCCGTCGAGCTCCCCGCTCCAGCCACCATCCTCCACGTCGACCGCCCAGCCGCACCGACGTCACCGACCGTCGTCCACAGTCGCCGTAGCCGTCCACAACTCCCACTGCACCGGCCGCTCCCCACAGCCACGACCGCTGCTGCACCCTTCATCGCCGGTATCCCACCCATGAGTGCCGCTGCATGCATGCACCCACGACCACCGCACGCCGCTGTCATCTCCTCCATCGGCGGCTGAACCTCCCTCTCCCTCCGTGAAGCGTCCACGCCGTCGACCTCCTCTCTCCACCGTCCGTAGCGCCCCACCGCGGCCACTCCGTCGACCCCGTCCACAGCGCTCCACCTCCGCCGCGTTGCCGTGACGCCGTCCCCACGAGCTCCCGTCCACGAGGCCGCCGCCCGTGTTCTCTCTCCATCAGACGCCGCTGCCGTCACCGCGTCCACCCGCCTGCGCCTGCACCGGTCGCCCTCCAGCCCTGCCTCCAGCCCCGCCTGCACCGCCTCCCCGGCTGCTGCAAGCCGCCCCCGGGCTCCCTCTCTCTCCTCCCCACTCCCTCTCTTCCTCCCTCTTTCTCTGCACTCCCCCCTCTCTCCCGTTGTCTCTCTCTCTCCCCCGCGATCTCTTTCTCTCTCTTCCTCTCTCTCTCTCACGCTCTCTCTCCACCTCCCGCAACCTCTCTCTCTCCCCCGTGTTCTCTCTCCCTCTCCCTGCGTCCCACTCTTCCCTCTCTGTTCTCTCACTGTCTCTCTCCCCTGCGTCTCTCTCTCATTCTCTCTCCCCCCGTCTCTCTCTCTCTCGCCTGCATCTCCCTCCCCCATCTCTCTTCCTCTCAACGTGCCCCCCCTCTCTCTCTCTTCTCTCTCTCGATCTCTCCCTCCTCTCTCCGTCTCACTCTCTCTCTCTCTCTCTTTTTTTAATTTTTTTATTTCTCTCTTCTCTTCTCTCTTTCTCACCTTCTCACTCCCTCTCTCTCCCTCTCTCTCTCTCTCTCTCTCGTCCCCACCTCTCTCATCCTTTTCTCTTTTCTTTATTTTTTATTACCCTCTCTCACTCTCTCTTTAAATCTCTCTCCTTTCTTCTTTTCTTTATTTTTTTTATCATCTCTCTCTCTTCCTCTCATATACATATACTATATATATTATATATATATATATGTTATATATATATATGTATCTTTAATATATATCTTATATATATCTCTTATGTACATATATATATCACATATATAAAAATTAAAGTACAAAAAAGCCTAAAAAAAGAGCTCCCTTCCTCTCTCTCTCTCTTGACTTCTCTTTCTTTTTCTAACCCTCTTCTACCTTTCGTACATCATTAGTTTTTTTATTATTTACTTATTTACTTATATTTTTAATCATCTTCTCTCACTTTACATATATATATATATAATATATATATATATATATTCTTACCTTATACATATATATGTGTGTTTGTGTTCTCCATTTAAACAGTTTCTGAAGTCCACTCTGGAGCTCTTTGGTCGCGTTGTGCTCGTGCCGTTGAGGGCTTTCTCAAAGCTCGTTGCCGGTCTCCCTCGATAAGCTTTTCTCCCCTCTCTTATTTTATCTTAGTCAATCAATCATGTTCCATGCATCATTTAACATATGTGCCATGCCTTTCTCTCTGAGAGGGCCTAGCTTGTAAGTTTCTTTGTGTTTGTGCATTTCATCATGCCATTTTCCACCCTTTTAATTCTAAAGGGGTTTTAAACACACCAACCAGGTACGTGTTTGTTTATGTCATTTACCGTTTTATTATCTAAGGATTGGTACTACACTGCCGTTATTCTCATTTAGTTATTTTTCTCTGTTTGTTCTTTGTGTAAGGGTAACCAGTTAAAGGCCCTCTTCTTCGGCCTGTCGAAAGAAGAGGAAGTTGGAGCCCGCATAATCTCGTGTCGAAG